>PVJD01005596.1:0-113116 GCA_004026545.1 Mormoops blainvillei | reverse complement strand
CTTAACACATCAAAATTAGTAAACCCAGGCAGTTGTATGACTATCTTCTATACTCATAAATGGAATATTTAAGAAATGGAATATTCTAACCTTTAAAGGAATAAAAAGAAAAACTACCCCAAAAACAATTTTATAAAAGCAGTAAAACTTTTATACTAAAACACAAAAAGGAGAAAATGAGGAAAGAAAGAATGTAGGACACTTATTCATTAACATTAAAGCAACAATTCTAACAATGTTATTAATGCATGAATTTCAGACATGTATAAATAAGTCAAACCTTTATAGTCTAGTTGGGTTTATTTCAAGAATGATAGTTTGATACAACATTTAAAATTCCACTAATTGCACTGTTGGTGGAAATGCAGATTGGTGCAGCCACTGTGGAGAGCACTATGAGGATACCACAAAAAACTAAAAAAGGATCTTTTGACCCAGTGATCCCACTTCTGGGAATATATCTGAAGGAAACCAAAACACTAATTCAAAAGAACATAAGTCCCCATATGTTCACTCTAGTGTTATTTACAGTCATCAACATATGGAAGCAGCCCAAGTGTCCATCAGTAGATGAGTGGATAAAACAACTATGGGATATTTACACAATGAAATACTACCCAGTCATAAAAAAGAAAATTTTACCCTTCACGACAGCATGGATGGACCTGGAGAACATTAAGCTAAGTGAAATAGGCCAGAGAAAGACAGATACCATATGATCTCACTTATATGTGGAATCTAACGAACAAACTGCACTACCAAGCAAAATAGCGACAGACTCATAGATAGGTGAATGACAGTTTAGGGGGTTAAAGGATGGAGGGATTGAGCAAAAAGGAAAAAGGACCCATGAGCACAGACAGCAATGTGGTGATTGTGGGAGGCATAAAGGGGACTAAATGGTAATAGAAAAAATAGAATAAAAATAGTAAAAAAAAAAAAGATAAAATGTTATAAAATCAAATGGAAAGTAGTATAGTCTAGATTCAATATATTAAAGTATATCAGATTTTTTAGTCATGAATGTGTATGCTAATATATAGAAAACAATTTTGAACTATTGATTAATACAAATTTCTTCTGTTCTTCAAGAAACCTGTACCACTGTTAATGAAAACTTTCCAATTGGAATTATATAATCATATATATGAAGTCTGTCCACAAAGTATCCATCCATGTAAAATGAAAAATTGGCATTTATTGAAGATGATACAAGTAGAAGAAACATTGTACATAGGACAATGACACCTCAGTCCCCTTCAAAGTAGGGACCTTGAGATCTCACATAGTTCTCCCAATCACCATCAGCTGCCCTGTCATAATTTCCTGAATCTCATGGATAGTCTGAAATCTCTTCCTCTTCAAAGGTGATTTTAGTTTTGGGAAAAACCAGAAGTCACAGGGTGCCAAATCTGGGTTGTAGGGGGGTTCAATCACCTACATAATTTGACATTTCATCAAAATCTCTGCACAAGACATGATGCATGAGCAGGTGTATTGTCATGATGAAGCTGCCAATCAGCAGTTGCTTATAGCTGTGACCTTCTGAGTCATTTGAATAGTTTCTGTGGAGGAACGTTCAAGCTTAGTGTAAAATTTGATGCATATTTGTTGTTCTACTCAGTCATTTGAATGCAATGGACACACAGTACACATGCTCATCAGTGTCTACTGCCTCCACTGACTAGTACAGGAAATCATCATTGTTCACACATGTGCATTCCAGTCCACTCTCCTTGGCTGCCAGGTTACATCAATGTTGAGCAAACCATTCTTGTTATATTAACAATGGCTGGACTTTTTCTATACAGACCTTGGTACATGTGCCCAATATTTATATATAATATGGGGTAAATATTATTTTTGCCCTTTTTCTCTTAAAGAACAGAATCTGGCAACATGTGAACTGCAAGGAAAAACTAAAAAAATGATTAAAATTCACCATGTAATTTACCAGATTTACAAACTGAAGGAGAAAAACATATGATTCACTCAATATACAGAAGAAGATTGGTAAAATTTAACACCCATATATAATTTTAATATAAGTTAGCAAACTAGAAACGGAAAGGTACTTCTCAATATTTAAAAAAAAAAGGTTTTTATAAAATTTACAGCACAGCTGCTTTGGAAAACAATTTAGCAGTTCCTCAAAAAGTTAAATACAGTGATGTCATATGACCTAGGTATACCTGAGAGAACTGAAGACAAATGTACACACAAAAATTTGTATAATAATTATTCATAGCAATGTTATTCAAAAAAGCCAAAAAGCAAAAACAACCCAAATGTCCATCAACTGATTAACTGATTTTGAAATAATGGTATATCCATACAATGAAATAGTATCCAACAATAAAAACTAATAAAGTACTGATACTTACTACAACATGGATAAACCTTTACATTATTATGCTAACTGAAGGAAGCCAGACACAAAGGCCCCATACTGTATAGATTCTACTTTTATGAAGTGTGCATAATAAGAAAAGTTTTACATAAAGAAAGTAGATTGGTGGTTTCCAAGGACTGGGGTTTAGAGGGAATGGGTAGTGACTATTATTGAGTAAGGGTTTTTTGAGGGGTAATGAAATATTATTGAATTAGATAGTGGTGATGATTGCATAACTTTTTGAATATATTAGAAAACACTGAATTATATATTTTAAGGGGTGGTTTCTACAGTGTGTGAATTATATAAAAATAAAATATATTTTAAAACCTACAACAAACACCATATTCTACACTGAAATGTTGAAAGGATTTTCTATAATATCAAGAATAATATAGCATGCATCTAATTACCACACCAACTTAACATTGTACTGGAGGCCTTAGCCAGGGTATTTAGAAAAGATATAGAAATTACATATAAAGTTAAAAAAGATAAAAACAAACTTATGTTATTGTCTGACAATATAATTGTTTGACAAAATGATTGTCTATATAGAAAACTCAAAATATTCAAAAGAATAGCAAAAAATACTGAAATGTAAATTAAAATGTTCAACAAAATTACTGGATCAGCTGGACATCTACATACAAATAAAGGGGAGAGAAATGAATCGAATGATAAACCTTACATCTTTTATTAAAAAATAGTTCAAAATAAATCATAGACTGCTTTGACCAGTTAGGTTCAGTTGGCTGTGCAACATCCCACAAAGTGAAAGTTTGCCTATTCTACTCCTGGTCAGGGTACATGCTTGGTCAGGTTAGGTCCCTGGTTGGGGTGCCTAGGAGAGGCGACGGATGGACATTTCTCTCTCACACTGATGTTCTTCTCCTTCTCTTCCTCCCTCCTTTTCTCTCTCCCTAAAAATAAATAAAAATCTTTAAAAAATAATGAATTATGGACCTAATTATAAAATACAGAATGATAGAACACCAGAAGATAAAATAGAAGAAAATACAGGTGACTTTGAGTTTGTTAAAGACTTTGTAGATAAAATACCAACTGCATAATCCATAAAAGAAAAATAATTAATAATTTGGTTTCATTAAAATTTAAAACTTCTGCTCTGCTAAAGACAATGGTAGGAGTACTTAGAGGATAAACCATGGACTAGAAGAAAATATTTGCAAAAAACACATGATATAAGGACTTTTATCCAAAATACACACAAAAAAACTGTTGAAATGAGAAAACTAACAACCAAATTTTTTTCTAAATATTTATTGTATTTTTTCCATTACCATTTAATCCCTTTATACTCCTCTCACCCCCCTGCAATCACCACACTGTTGTCCATGCTCAGTCCTTCCACTCTTCAACCACTTCCCTTTAGTTGTCATCCTTCTCTTAATGGGGCAAAGACCTTAACAGACAACTCCCCAAAGCAGATATACAAATGACAAATAAGTAGATGAAAAAATGCTCCATATTTTATGTCATCAGGGAAATGCAAATTAAAGCAACAGTGAGATACCACTACACATGTCTTGGAATTGTTACAATACAAAAAAATCTGAAAAGAAAATTGCTGGTAAAGATACAGAGCAACAAGAACTCCCATTTATTGCTGGTGGGAAAATTAAATGGTACAACTCCTTTTGAAAGACTGTTTGGAAGTTTCTAACAAACCTAAGCATACTCTTACCATTGGATCTAGCAATCATGTGGCTTGGTATTAACCCAAAGGAGGTGAAAACTTATGTCCACACAAAAACCTGTACACAAATGTTTATTGCAGCTTTATTCATACTTGCCAAATTAGGAAGCAACCAAGATGTCCTTCAGCAGGTGAATGAAAATAATCTGAGGCATAACCATACAATGGAATACTATTCAGCACTAATGAGAAATATACAAAAAATTTAAATGCATATTGCTAAATGAAAGGAGTCAATTTAAAAGGGCTATGTACCACATGATTCCAACTTCAGGAAAAGGCAAAACTCTGGAAATAGTAAAAAGATCAGTGGTTAACAGGGTTTTAGGGGAAGGGAAGGTGGGAAGACAGGTGGAGTTCAAGGAATTTTAGGGCAGTGAAACTACAGGGAACTTGTCAACTTTCCCGGAACATACATACTATGTTCTTTCAAGTGTCAATTTCATTCTCTGTACTTAAACGTTCTTGTGCATATTTTCCACCTGGTGAACTCACTCCTTAATAACCTACTCAAATTCCTCTCTTTTGAAAAATCTGCCTTAGTTTTCCAGGCAGAATTAGTTGCTCCCATTTCTAGACTTTCCTAGTACTATGATAAAATGGAAACAAACTATATTTTTAAAAGGCAATTGGGAAATATTTGTCCAAATAGTTAACATAGTCTGTGTTATAACACTTCCACCACTAGGCATATATTGCACAATTATAAACACAAAGTTCTTTATTAGATTATTGTTTGTTTGTTCATTTTTGTAATAGCAACCACCTGAAAACCAATAAAATGTGCATGAAAGAGGCTTGTTAAGTAAATGTGGCTTACAGCTACAGAATGAAAGTCCACTTAGTTATTAAAGTGAGTGAGGAGTAGGTACTGATACAGAAAAACCTCCCTGATATTCTAAGTATAAAAAGTAAGATGCAAATAAATGGACATAATGTATGTACATATGCATAAATGTAAAAAATATTTCTAACAAGAAACAAAAGAAACTGTGAATAGTGTTTGCCTTTGTGTAGGGGAACTGAATGTTTAGGGTGGTAGTGTCATTTTTTATTGTATTTCCTTTTGTCTTGCCTGCATTTATTTTATTGCATTATTTATCTTTTTCAATACGAAGATATTTTAAATGACAACACTTGTGCCCTTTAAAAAAAAACTTACTTTATAAGCTCATCTATTATCCTCTAGTTTACCTATTTATATGTTAGCTTTTCTCACTTGCCTGTGAGAAACTTAAGTATAGAACTTGTCTTATTCATGTTCATATACCCAGTGCCTAGCACAGTGCCTAATGGTAACAGGCAATCAAGCAACTGAATGAAAAGGGAAAAAAAACTATTTACTGATGTAATGGATGGAAAAAGGAATGAATGCATGAATAAATAAATTAATGAATGGTATTTAGTGAGGTTAAGTTCATTAAAGGATAGCATTTACAGTAGTTCTTCACAGACTCCTCCATGGTCCCTCATGTATGATTTGAGGATCCGTTTCAAGAGAAAATTCAGAAAAAAATACAATTTCTTTATACTCAGAGATGACCTATCTGATGAAGACTATAGAATGATATTAATTATGCATGGGAGCAATGAAGTACATTTCATCCTAGACTGCATCAAAAGCAAGTCACTGTGAAATGAACTGAATGATTTAACAACATCCAATGCATAAAAGGTCTTCCTCACCTTAAAGGTCTTCAGGACAGCCTCTTAATTTGATTTCTGTTTTGTTGTGCTATCTTCATGTTATGGTCTTTAGTTCTCCTTATTACAAATGTAATTTTAAGGGTCAAATTAATTTAATTTCACTTTGGCTTTGGGATGCTAAAATGCAAGGTTGTGAAAACCACTAGCTTAAAACAGGTACTCTGCAAAACTTTCTACCAAGCCTTCCTAAGTCACCAGGACATCAATAGGAAACCAGTGTAAGCAGGAGAGTTCACAGATATGCTGGGAAGTAAGGAGGAATTGTGGATGTTTCAAATATAGTATCAATATCAGAGGGTGACACTTTGCTCACACCACTTCACTCAGCCCTACAGCCTGCAAGGCATGCTTTACCTTTGTTTACCTCTCAAAATCTTGCCCAAATTTTAAGATACAACTTGAATCTACTTTTTATGTGATGTCTTTCCTTATTGTCCCAGCCAGAATTATCTCTCCCTCCTCTAATCCACTTGTTTAGAAGTGAACATATCTTGCTTAATATCCTATACTATATTTACCTCTTAACCATCTTAGCTTTCCAGGTGAATAATGAGCTCTTGGAGTACAGGAAACATGCTACGTGATTATATACCCCCATCCTACTCCACACCCCATTCTGTTAAGTGTTCTTTTACTTTTTTGGAGTCATGAGCAACTTTGAGAATTTGATGAAAGAAAACTTCAGGGGAAAATTTGCATATGCAGGAAGTAAAATTTTCAGTATAATTTTAATCACTAGGAATATCTGATCTGGCATGTGTTCATTTAATGTTGTAATCAATTAAGGAGGCACCATCAGCTACACTGATGAGCTTGGAGTTAACCCCACCGTGTTCGTATCTCATTTCTGCTGTTTACTATTGGTGTGATCTTGGACAGATTACTTAACTTTTATGTGTCTTGATATACTCTTCTGTGATATGGGAATAATAATAGCATTATTATAAGTTACCAGTGCATCTGTAAGAAACAGTGCAAGCAAGAGAGTCCCGAGCTATGAAAGAATAGTAAGAAGAAATTATATGAATAAAATAGAATGAACAAATAAGAGACCAACAATGAAAGCCACACTGAGGATTTGAAAATAAGTGGGTAACAGTTTCTACTGAGTGCATAAGGGTGTAGTGAAAAGACCAATGTGAATTATAATAAGAATGAAAATGAGAATAGGAATTTAGCATAGTGCTTGGCTTACAGTATGCACTGAATTAATAAACATATGTTTTTCCCACATTTATATAACTTAATACATAGTGGAGCCAGGAATTTTAATCTGGATTTGTCTGACTTCAGAACTGAGGAGTCGGACAGACCAGGGTACAAAATACAGGCATAACCATTTACTAGGCATTTAACCTTGGCCGGCTCAGTTGTGTGGTCTCTAACATAATATACATTTCTTCATCTAGCACATACAGTATTTACTACCTTTGTTGTGTACAGATAGAATTAGGAAAAATACCTGAGACAACAAAGAGAGTAGAAGGAAGGTCTAGTTTCTGTCCTCAAGGACTTTACAATCTCCTTGGAGAAAGAAGATACTGGAGTGATAAATAATAAGTAAGCTTTAATAAGTGAAGTGTAAATGATCTGTGAAGGCTGTAGCATTTGAACTAAAGGAAGCAGGCAAGGTCACCTGGAAAGGCTAGCTGGACTGATAGGGGCAGACAAGGATTTCTAACATCGGCCTTTTCACTACATCTTTATACATTCAGTAGAGACTGTTACACACTTATTTTCAGATCCTCATTGAAGCTTTCATTGTTAGTCTCTTATCTTTTTTTCATTTGATTTTCCTCTTCTTTTGAGACTGCTGCATAGGCTCAAAGCTGAGTGAACTGCTACCTCAGCGTGTCATCACAAAACATAGCAATATATATTGACTCTCTGTCAAACATCAGACTGATCATTTAAATTGGTTTGATGACATATAAAGCTGTGTTTATAGTGTATGTTTTGTTGTATGATAACTAGCTCTTGTTGCTTAGAAAGGACTGCACAGTTTTCCTGGAATAAGTTAAAACATTTCACCAGTTTCAAAGAATCTGTCTCCCCCTTTTGACTTCTGTCTTGATTAGATAAAAAATACCTTTCGGTCACCAGTAGACAAAGGCAATGACAAGTGGTTAAATAGATTAAGATAATATGACTAAACGCCCATTTTCTATTCCCACTATACAACTGAATTAAAGATGATTCTTGGGGAAATGGGACAAATGATTAAAATGGGTAATTGGAAGTAGAGCACTTCAGGAAAGGGGGTTGTTATAGAGTGAACATTGTCCATTAGAAGATTGGGGGAATCTACATTAAATCCTCTGATCTTTACTCAAATAAAGTCTAAATTTTCCTTACTGAATTTGCTATTCCATTGGTTTCTTAACCTGGGCTAAGGACCATCAATCTAGTCCACAAAAGTATCCTCCTGTATTATTATCACAAATACTGCTCTTTCTGCCTGGAATGTCTACCCTAAACTCTTTGCCTATTCTTAAGCTCTTGGCCTAATAGATATCTCCTAAGAGAAAACTTCCCTAACTACCACAACTATGTCAAATTACTATTATAAACTCAAATAACACATACAACTTTTTTCACAGCACTTGGCACAGTTACAATGTTTGTGCAATTATTAATGTCTGTCTTCTCCCATGACAGCAGGGATGTGAGTACATAACATAGTTCTTGACTCATAGTTGGTACTCAAAAATCATTTGATAAATGAATGAGTGGATTTCAGTTTTCCCTAATTAGATTGTATTAATAACATACTCTAGATTTCTTAGTAAGATGAGGCATATGCTATGCTTTAAGAAAACTCAGGATAAACAGATTGAAAAGTTTCACAAATGAAACTAAGTAAAAGTTTGGGATGCAGGATTGTTTACTTGTTAGTGGCAAAACAGAATTAATCAGGTTCCTATGTGACTTACCATTCTAGACTGGGCTATATGTGAGATCTGTCAAATGAGTATCCAGTGTTGTAAACCCAAGAGTTCAGTAACTTTAGAAACATAGGTCTCTACTTTTGGTAATTTTCTGTCCGTGATTGAGATCTTAGTTATTAGGAAAAAAAAAACTACCGGGAATTAGAATAGATAATGAAATATTTTCAGTAGCTCTAGAAATACACAGGCATCATAGCTGCAATTAATGCCTATATTCAGATATTCAAATCAGAGAGTGTATTTTTCTCCTATGTCAGTCAGCAGAAATCATGAGGTTTAAACTCTTGTTTGAGTTTAAACTGTCTTTTTTTCACTATGCTTTGAAGGCAGTGACTAAAGTACTTAAAGAACCTGCACAATCCTTGCCATATAGTACCTGCTATCTATCTATCATCTATCTATCCATCTATCGATCATTTATCTATCATCTATTTATCATCACCTCCATCTCCATCTCTACCTCTACCCCTCTCTCTATATACAATTTATATATCCAAACATGTAGTCAGTACATACATCGAAAGGGTCATAGAAAATGGAAGTTAAGCAACCTGGGCTGTAGTATTCTAGTATCAACTCTGCCAATAATTTACTATGTAATCTTAGATAAGCTATTTAATGTTCCTGTGCCTTATTTTCCTTGTGTGTCAAATATGGTTAACCATAACTGACTTGCATACCAAACCATTATATAAAAAAGAAAAAAAATGAAATAACAAATGTGAAAACATTTGGAAAAGTGAAAAATATCATTTAAATGCAAGTGTGATGGAATGTCTGTGCTTTGAGTAGCAGATTATACATTTATTTTAAACAAAATGAAGAGACTGAGGTTCATTCTCCGAAATCTCAACCCACATAGGCTAAATTGCCTAATCATCCTCTTATTCGTTATCAGGGTTCCTTCCAGCATTAAGAGGACCCTATAAATCTCTCACTTCCTCTCTTGTTCGACTTGCTGAATCAGCCTTTGTGAAAGTATTCCCTCCAGTGTGTAATATTTTGAAGAAACTTTGAAGAAAACCCTGTGCCGAGAGAGTGCTGATTCAGCACAGCAAATGAGGTGACAGTGATGTATTTGGAACATTTCATTGGCAGGAGCCTGGTCTGAACAAGCCTACACAAATAGGGAGGTACCTGTTTGGCCAAAGGAAGCACATTGCTTACAAATCACTCTATGTTTCTGAATTTGTAGGCAAATGGTATATGGAGTAAAAGGCATTACCATCCTTTAAACACACCATCCTATGCATTCAAATTGTCCATATTTAATTTATGGCACAGAGTAATCTTTCTTCTTATGCCTCCATACATAATACAATAGCTTCTAGAAAATGTACCCTACAGTGTTATATGTCACCATGCTACAGGACATGAAGTAAGAAGGTACCCTTTTATATAATGCATAAAAATAAATCAAAATTATTCATAAGCATGATTGAAGACAAATAATTCTCTCTGGCTTAAAGCTGTCATTATGCCGCAACTTCTTTACTCACACACCTGGAGTTTTGACTTGCGGAGCCTTACATTTGGTGGTAATAATCTTCTGTAACACAGTGCTTTCCTGAATCTTGTTCACACTTATTAGCTGCCAGACACAGAAGGTATTTTAAAGCATTTCAAAGCTATCATGATGTGACAGGAAAACACATGTGCCAGTAATAGGTGGTAGATTGAGGATGGTGGTGTTGGGAAACAATCTGAATGACACTTCTTCAAACAACCTTGCAAAAGAAATTCACTTAAACTAATTACACGACATGTGTAGATCACTTGCATTCTTTTTGAATACCACAGATATTTATCTTTTTCAAAGCAAATGAATAAAATGCAGTCCAGTTAATCATTAAAATTAAGTAATAGATCAGTTATCAGCATTAAATTTGAACTTTTCCACTGGTAGCTGGTTAAAGAGTTTTTTTTTTTTACTTTAAAATAATATTTCCCATGTCTTTCCTTCAAAATGATTTCTCTTTCATGGCATAAAGAAAACAGACATACTGGAAGTAATCTTGGAAAATAAGGAAAAGTTTGAGGAGAATAAAGTTAAATACTTTTGCCAAATATACGTTAACATTCATTAAATGTGAGTAATGTTTCTATCAGGTTGATTTTCATGTAAGCTTCGAAAGTCAGCCAATATTTTGACTCTGCCAGAGCTAATAGCCCATTTGATTGTCCATCATTCTATCTCTCTTCCCATCTGTCTATGAAGCCTCATGATTATTGTGAAAGAGATCACAGCTGTTTTTCATCTTCATTTTCAGGCATGCATTTTTATTCAGGCTTACTATTATGTATTTTCATTTCCTGCAGTTATAGAAACAACTTAGATGGAGTCATTTCCAACTGCAAAGGCAGCTCTTCTTTCTTCTGAGGCACAGTTGGATCTTGTGATGACTATTCCTATGGTCATACTTTGACAACTGGCAAGTAGATGGGCTGTTTTGACCACCTACCTTATTTTTCAGTATTTGTCTTCTCACCCACCTCTACCCTCAATCCTGGTCTTCTGAATTAAACAACATTCCCAGACCTATACCTTGTCCCTGCTATACTCTCCCATTAGAATCTTCTAATCCTGTAAACCTTCCCCACATTCCCCTGCTCCCTCTGCCTACAAAAGGGCATAGGCTCTGGGAATTAGTTGATTGGAAATTAATCCTATCAATTGTGTAAAGTTTACTCATACAAGCAATGGATTCATGTATTATTTATCCCAGGAATATTGCATTCAAACAAAAAAGAAAAAAAAAGAATTCTCCAATAAAGTTATTCCATAATCACAGAATCTTAGGCCTCATGGTTAAATGTGGAAGATTACACCACTCAAAAAGTAAAAACCCTTAAGGGACAAGTTGGATGGACATCCCTCCTTACTGTCAAGAGAAATAGTTTCTCATAAAGGGTTACTGCATGCTAAGGATTTGTGACTTCAATATCAAAATGTAAAATTGAATTTAGAGCAAGTAACCTTATTTAACACATTAACAAATTTTCTAATGGAGACTGCCTCAGTATTATCCCAAATTAAACTAAATCACAATAGTCTAACAATTAAAAATGCAACAACCTCAAAGACTGCTTACTGATCTCTTCTGTTTAGCTATGCCCTAACCTAATTACAAAAATATGTTTTATTTTTTACTAGCAGCATAAAGAACAAAACTATAATGCTAACAAGAAACCTTTTGATGTACACTGTTTTTCCCCACTTTTATAAATGAGTCCTATAATTTACTGGATATTTTTTGGTTTGTCTTTTTAAGGTGGGATATGGATTATAGGAGTATTTACCTTACTTTCTGAATTCAGAGAACTCAGCAGACATCATATTAGCTTTGTATGATATTTATAGATTAGGAGATAATCTGGGAAGCATATACAATAGTTTGCTGAAATATTGCCTTTTTTTTCGCAGTTACTGTATAATAGTACTACTTTTAAATTCAAAATTATTTCTATCTGGACAGATGGATCAGATACAAGGTTAAAGGCTATTTTTCACATCTGATCTAAATCTGTTTTTTTAGAGATATTGCTCTGTTAATGGTTAGTGATTTCTAGAAACATTAGGAAAGCTATCTTGAGACAGGTAGTAAGAAAATCTAGGTGGTAAAGTGGAAAGCATTATGGGTTCAAGCTCAGAATTTTGCTCAAATCTTGGTTGATATGTTGCTTAGGTATGTGATTTAGGACAATAATTTCTATTTCTGTTCATGCTTCCTCTTCTTTAAAATAGGAAGTGTTATAACAACCAAATGGTAACCTTTTTATGTGCATTACATGGGAGAATATATGAAATATTTATAATAGAGTGACTGATGTATAATGGGCACACACAAAATAACTATTGCTTTCCATATCCTTCTGTTCATTTCTATGAGCTAACCCAAACCAAGGATGCTCAAATCAGTATCTGAGAACTTTAAGGTCAGTTTTAATTGTGAAGAGCAATACACGATTAGTATATTTTAACTCTAATAATAACAAACAAAAAAAGAGAAAAATAATAAATTCATAATTGCTTTTTAGGTAAGTACAATGAAGATCAAATTAGTTTGGGGGGGGGTGGCAGCAACAGTGTAGGGCATTGGAAATCTCAAATATTCCCTGAATGTTGTATCCTTGTTATTATCTGCAAAGTGTATTAGCTCCTTATTGAGCTGACATTGCACTGCCCACCTTAAAGAGATGAATCACATGGACTGGATGGACAGAAGGTAAAGTATAATGAAAGTGTGACCTGGTGATAATTTGACTCAAGACAGAGAGGCTCAGGGTTCTTAGAAAAACCACACTGAGAGAGAAATCAAATGAAAGCATAGTCTAAGCCTTACAAGGTAGTTTGGGGTGGCAAAATTGACTTCACATTTTATTCAGAGACTCTTTTATAGCCTCCTTCTATTTAAGGACATTAGTTTCCTGAAATGAGGTTTTTAGGTTCAGTCTCAGTGATTTACTATCTATGGTGTTTTTAAAAGAGATATCAGACTAGCAGCTTTCCTGTGGTGCTGGATCAGACTTGACTGACATAGATACTACTTCCTTCAAGGGATATTTCAGCCATTAGGGAGGTGACACAGCCCAGGAGCAGGTTTCTGAAAGATTATAACTTACTGTTACATACCTAGGAACCAAGCTCCAAAAGAAGCCCTTATTCTGAAATTCGAATCTGCTAAAGGCAGTTTGCTTATTTACATGGATTGCTTCCCCTTTCAATGCGGTTACTGTTCATACCGTATGTTTCTGCATAAATATTAAGGCATGCAATACAGGCAATTGTTGGAAATACCGGAATGTAACTAAAATCTACACCTCCCTCCTAGGTAATATACCTGACATTCTTCTTTCACCCTTTTCACCATGCTTGGCAACCCTCATTGCTTAATGAGCATTTTGCTGAGACAGGCTAATAGGGTATAGGGAGATAGATTCCAACCTTGGATTAAAAAAATCAATCTTCCTCTAAAATCTGTAGCATTCAAATCAATAATCCACCTACACCTGACGATTAATAATAATGGAGCTGATTTTTTTTGTGTTTTTTTGTTTGTTTGTTTGTTTGCTTTTACTATCACTGGCTGCTGGGATACCTTAGGATAGAAATATAATTATTTTAATGTTGAAACATAAAAATATTAATTATTAATTTTAAAGGTAGTTTACCATATGGCTGATGAGTGAATTAGCTATTTAAATTTTATCACAACTCAAGCCGATGAGAGTATGAATAAAGCCCCAGGCCTTAATAAGAATTAATTTGAAAAGTTTATATGTTTTTCTTCCTATTCAGGTCCCATTGCACTTCCAACCTCTGTCATAAGATTAGAATGATTTACAGGTGCTGTTAGACCTCAGTGTGATTCCCAGAAGTTAAAGATGAGTGTAGTATTTCAATAAACCACTATAATAAAATATTTTATTATTATGGTTCTAAATGTCCTGCAGTGTACAGTAATTCAGATATAAAATAATTAAAGGCAATTAAAGCCCATTATACTAAGGATTACTTTGTGCTGATGATACAGAGATTGCTTGCCTCAAGAAAGGGTTTCCTCTAAAGTCACCCAGGAGGGAAGCTGGAATAGATGATGCTAAGAAAAAGGGGCAATTTGTTTTTAATAAGTGATAGAGAACACTGACAATTTCTCACAATATGGGGAAACAATGACATCACTTTTTATTGATTGTATCCCAAATTCATTGGGATTGTATCCCAAATTAATGTATCATCAATTTCATTGATGGTCTAAATCAAGGTAATTGTGAGGTCTAGGGTAAAATAAACATATTCATAAAAAATATTTCCCTGGAGCCCTCAGGTCTAAAGGTGACCTAGAAATGATGAAAATACCTTTTTCCCTTCCTTAAGGGTCTGAAGCTAAGCCACACATAGGCAGCCAATGTATTGCTGAAAAGCTTTTATACAAAACTTACCTGTGGTCCTGGAAGGTACTATGCTCAGGGAAATAAGTCAGTCAGAGAAAGACAAATACCATATGATTTCACTTATATGTGAAATCTAAAGAAAGAAATGAACAAACAAAAATTGAAACAGACTCATAGACAGAGAGACCAAATGGTAATTGCCAGAGGAGGGGAATTGGGGACTGTGTGAAAGGGGCAAAGGGATTGAGAATTACAAATTGGTAGTTACAGAATAGTCATGGGGATGTAAAGTACAGCATGGGGAATAGAGTCAATGATAGTGCAATAACTTCCCTGGCCAAGTGGTTCAGTTGGTTGATGTATAGTCCTGTACACCAAAAGTTTGTGGGTTTGATTACCAGTCAGGTTATATACCTAGGTTGTGGGTTCCATCACTGGTCAGAGTGTGTATGGGAAGCAATGATCAATATTTCTCTCTCTCTCTTTTTCTCTCTCTCTCCCTTCCTCTCTCTCTGAAATCAATAAACATATCCTCAAGCAAGGAGTCAAAAAATAAAATAGTTCAATAACTATGTACAGTGGCAGGTGGGTACTGGACATATTGGGGGGAACAACTTTGTAAAGTATATGATTGTTTAAACCACTATGCTATACACCTGAAACCAACATAAAATAACAATGAAAGTAAACTGTAGTTGAACAATTAAAAATAAATAAATTATTTAAAAAGAAAAGTTACCTGTTTCAAACCCCATGTTAAAAGCATTGTAGTACGTCGCTTAAGATTGTGAGCTCTCAAGACAGATAATGTAGGTTCAAATTCTAGCCTATTAGTTGGAGACAGAGGTTAATTTTAATAACTCTAATAATAATAGTAGAACGAAAAACAGTCTTGTACATTTTGTCCTATCTTTTTTTACCTTGCTCTCCTAAACTTTAAAATGAAATTGATTAATAATACCTCCTTGACAGGGTTATTATGACATTGAGTTAATATATGTAAAATACTTATGAGTACCTTCTATAATTATGGTCTCCATAATTTTAACTGTTATTATTACACCATCCAAATACCTACTTCCCTACCTGAGTCTTAATTGCAGGGATACAACTTTTGGGGAGTGTGAACCAAAATACGCGCCATTTTTTCCAAAATACGCAGCAACTTTTCTAGCAAAATTCATTTATTTAACCACCAGATATTTTCTGCATTCTTACCATGTATCAGTCATTGACCTAGCTAGGTATAGGTACTAAATATTCAATGATAAACAAGACAGATGAGGTCCTTGTTCTCACGGTCTTTACATTTTAGTTGTGGGAGATAAACAATTTTAAAAACCAGTCATTGAGAAATGCTATGAAGTAAGGTGTTACATGTTAAAAAATAGGTAAACTGGATAAAGAATGATCTGAGGTGCATAATACTAGTTTAGGAGGTAAAGGAGGACATATGCTATCATATTTCATTCAATCATTGGATGTCTACATTGTGCAAGGCACTGTTCTAATTTCTGGGGATTAAATTGGTGAATGAGGCAAAAGAAGTCTTTGCTCTCATGGAGCTTATGTTCTCACCTTGATGCAGGAATTAAAACAAATAAAAAAATGAAGAGACAAAAATCAATTAGTAATATATGTTGTAAAGAGTGGTAATGAGATGAAGATTGACTCAGAGACTATTTAAATTAGATATCCAGGAAAAGGCTTTCTGATTATGAATCTCGTACCTGAAACTTTACAGACCAGGAACTATCCTTGCAAAAAAATATTTATGTTACATGTGGAGATAATACCAAGCATATAGGCCCTGAGTTGGAAATGATATTTTCATATTCAAAGAATAAAAATAAGGTGAGTACGCATATGCCAAACAAAACTCTTGCTGGCCATGGTTTAGCCCAGAGTTTGGAGTTTATTCTTGGAATAATTGGCTGACATTGGGAGATTTTTAATCATAGGAGTAAAAAAATTTATTTTACTTTAAAATATTGCTCTGGCTTCTGGGTAGAAAATGTATTATAGAACAATAACAGTGGGAGCAGGGAGATGTGTTAGAAGGCTATTGCAATGATACAGGTTAAGTGTGACAGTGGCTCAGATTGGGTTGGTGACCATGGATGTTCAGATAGGCAGACGGATTTGAGATATATTTTGAGGAAAAACCAACAACATTTTATGATGAACTAGAAGGAATGTAGATTAGAAGCATTAGAGGAATCAAGGATGTTTTCTGTATTGTTTAGCCTGAGTAACTGTGTAGATGATGAGTATATTAAAGTTAAGATCCAAATAGAGTTGTCAGTTAAAAAAAAGGCAAATGTACATATAAATATGAAGCTTAGGAGCAATGTCAGAGCTTGAGACAGAAATTTGGGAAGTTGGTGGCATTCAGTCTATTTTAAATGTTGAGATTGGAAATGATCATCTCTGAGGAGTGTTTAGAGATTGTAAATGTATTGCTGTTTTGTAATTGGTCAGTGAATGACATAAAACATATTAATCCTAAATTGGCGATGACCATAATTCTATTCATATTAAGGTATTAATAATTAATTATAGTCTCCAATGCTGAGACTTTCCAGCCCAGTATCATACAGATAGATGGGTCTTAGATTTATAGCCCAAATGAGCAAGGTGGTAGTGGTGGGGTTTGAGATCCTCTTAATCCAGCCACCTGTGCTGTTCTACTGATGCATAAAGGGCCAGTCTCACACACCATCAGATGATTTTCCTAGATGTATGTCAAATTTAGGGCCTTTGTTAAGTGCTTGTTCGCAGTTTCTATTTGATTTTTATATTTCTGCCTTGATCATTCTTTTTTCCAAAAGGGAAGCCATTGCCAGGAAATCTAATCGATTGGCCACCAAGATTGTATGGTTCTGTCAGATCCTTCTTGTTTTTATTTGTTGTTGTTTTGTTGTTGATTTGTTTTTAATTAATTTTTAATTTAAGTATAGCTGGTATAAAATCTTATATTGGTTATATTACTTTCAGGTGTACAATATAATGATTTGACATTTCAGTACCTTACAATGTGACAACCCCACTAATTCTAGTAATCATCTGTCACCCTGTAAGCTTATCAAAATGTTATGGACTAAATTCCCCTTCTTCTTTTCACCCACCCATCCTACCTCCCTTCTGATAATCATCCTTTTGTTCTCTGTTTCTATGAATCTGTTTTTGTATTGTTTGTATTATTGTTTTTATATTCCACATACAAGTGAAATTATATGGTATTTGTCTTTCTCTTCCTAACTTATTTCACTTAGAATAATACCAGCTAGGTCCATTCATATTGCTGCAAATTGCAAGACTGAATTTTTTTTCTTACAATGCAATATTCCAGTGCATATGTGAGGTCTGTCCAGAAAAAGTCCAGCCATTATTAATATAACAAAAACGGTGTGTGCAACATCAATGTAACCTGGCAGCCAAGGAGAGTGGACTAGGATGCACATGTGTGAACATTGACAACTTCACTGTACTAGTCAGTGGGGGCGGTAGATGTTGTTGAGTGAACATGTGTACTGTGTGGTTCTTGCATTAAAATGACTCAGCAAGTAGAGCAATGAATCTGCATCAAATTTTGCCTTAAGCTTGAACATTCCTCCATGAAAGCTACTCAGATGATTCAGAAGGCCACAGCTAAGGACAGCTAGTGAGTGGAGCTTCATCATAACAATGAGCCTGTTTGTGCATCATATCTTGTGCAGAGTTTAATGGCAAACCATCAAATCACCCAGGTGACCAACCCCCTACAGCCCAGATTTGGCACTCTTGACTTCTGGTTTTTCCTCAAACTAAAATTACTTTTGAAAGGGAAGAAATTTCAGGTTGTCAATGAGATTCAGGAAAATATGATGGGGCAGCTGATGGTGACTGGCAGAATTTTGTGAGGTCCCAAAGTGCCTACTTTGAAGAGGACTGAGGCATCATTGTCCTATGTACAATGATTCGTGTATCTTGTATCTTCTTCAATAAATGTTTCTATTTTTCATATGACATGCCTAGATACCTTCTAGGCAGAACTTGTATACCACATCTTCTTTATCCATTCATTTAGTGACAGACACCTATGTTTTTTCCCCATATCTTGGCCATTGTAAATAATACTGCAATTAGTATAGAATGTGTATATCTTTTCAATTTACTTTCTTTGGATAAATACCCAAGAGTGGATTTGTTGGGTTGTATGGTATATCTATTTTCCATTCTTTGAGGCATTTCCATATTGTTTTCCACAGAGGCTGCACCAGTTTGTAGTCCCACAACTGTGCACAAGGTTTCTCTTTTCTCCACATCCTTTCCAATACATGTTATCATGTTATTTGTTGACTTTTTGATAATAGTCATTCTGACTAGTGTGAGGTGGTATCTCATTGTGGTTTTTTATTTGCATTTCCCTAATGATTAATGATGCTGATCATCTTTTCATATGTCTGTTGGCCATCTGTATGTCTTTGGAGAAATGTCTTTTCATGCCCTCTTCTCATTTTCCTATCAGGTTGTTTATTATTTGTTACTGAGTTATATGAGTTTCTTATATATTTTGTATTTAATCATATACTCATAATGATAAATATAATTTACAAGTATATTCTCCCAGTCAGGGAGTTACTTTTTTGTGTTGTTGAAGGTGTTATTTGCTGTGCATAAGATTTTTAGTTTGATATAGTCACATATGTTTATTATTTGTCAGTTTACCTTGCTCAAGGGGACATGTCCGAAAATATATTTTTCAGACTAATGTCAGAGAGTTTATTTGGGTTGTATTTTTCTAGGAATTCTATGGTTTCAGACCTTACATTTAAGTCTTTAACCCCTTTTGAGCTTATTTTTGTATATGGTGGTCCAGTTTCAATTTTTTGTATGCATCTTTCCAGTTTTCCCAACACCATTTGTTGAAGAGAATGTCATTATTCCAATATGTTTTTACTTTCTTCATCATAGATTAGTTGACCATATAAGTAAGGAATTATTTCTGGGCTCTTTATTCTGTTCCATTGATCCATGAGTGTGTTTTTGTGCCAGTACAACACTGTTTTGATTACTGTAGCTTCATAGTATAGTCTGAGATCAGGAAGCATGGTACCTCCAAGTTTGTTCTTCTTTCTCAGATCAAAAAGGACACATAGACTGAAAATGAAGGAATGCAGAAAGATATTCCACACAAATAGAAATAAAAAGAACACTGGGTTAGCAATACTCACATCAGACAAAATACACTTCAAAACAAAGAATGTAAAAAGAGACAAAAAGCTTTACATAATTTTAAAGGGATCAATCCAAGGAAAGGATATAATGATCGTAAATCTCTATTCACCCCATATAGCTGCAGCTAAATATATAAAGCCAATGTTATTGGGCATGAGAGCAAAAATTAACGGTAATACCATAATAGTTAGGGGCTTTAATACTCCATTTGTCTCAATGGATAGGTCATCCAGACAGGAAACCAACAAGGAAATAATGGCCTTAAATGGCACATTAAACCAGTTTGACTTAATAGACGTGTATATAGATTTTCATCCAAAAACTAAGTTTACACATTTTCCCAAGTGCACATGAAACACTTTTCAGGATAGATCATATACTAGGCAACAAAACAAGCCTCAATAAATTCAAGAAGATTGAAATTATATCAAGCATATTTTATGACCACAATGACAAGAAACTAGAAGTATAAGAAAAAATGGAAAAACACAAATACATGAAGTTTAAACAACATGCTTCTAAACAACCAATGGATCAAAGAGGAAATCAAAAACTACCTTGAGAAAAAATGAAAATGGAGATACAGCCTTACAAAATCTATGGCATGCAACAAAAGCAGGTATAAGAGGAAAGTTTCTACTTATATAGGCCTACCTCAGGAAACAAGATAAAGTCCAAATAAACAATTCAATTTTACACCTAAAAAGACTAGAAAAAGAGGAACAAAAAAAACAAAGTAAGCAAAAAAGGAAATAATAAAGATCAGAGCAGAAATAAATGAAATAGAAAATACAATAGAAAACATTAATGAAACTAAGAATTGGTTCTGTAAGAGGATAATTAAAATTGACAAGCCTCTAGCAAGAATCATCAAGCAGAATAGAGAAGTCAAATAAATAAAATAATAAATGAAAGAGGAAAGATTATAATCAATACCATATAAATACAAAGGATTATTAAAGAATACTATAAACAATTATATGCCAACAAGTTTGACAATCTAGAAGAAATGGACAAATTTTTAGAAACACACCTTTCAAGTCTAAACTAGGAAGAAGGAGAAAATCTGAACTATCTTCACACTTTCTTTGGACAGAGCAGTCCTGTAGGCAGGTACTGCCGTGTTTCGTTGACTCTCTTAAGGCGTGGGATTCCCTTGTGTGTACCATCAGGCGGGAGTGCAGAGCACCATCCAGCAGCATTCTGCTGCACTTACAATCTCCAAATGAAGGGGCTCCTTGTATGCACACTATGGCACTCTTCTGTTCCTGACAGGTGTAGCTCCAGTAGGGGTGACTGGGGATGTGCTGCAGTGCCCTGCCGGTCAGCTGGGGAACATGAATGGAGCTGCGGCAGCTCTGCAGGTTCAGGGGAAAGTAATCTATGGGACTCACCCTTCCTCCAGTCCTGGGTTATTGCCTCAGCTCTTGGTTCCCCAACTTTCTCTATCCAGCAGTCTCTCTTGCCCGGGTGTACAGAGGCTACTCAGTTGGTTCACATTTATCTCTCAGGTGAATTAACTCTAAATACGGACGTACAAGTATTCTTGTGTGGGACGAGCTCAGGGTCCACCTACACTACCATGTTCTCTGAAATTGGTCCTTGTTTTCGAATAGTGTGCTTTTAGGCATTGGCATCTTGTCATTGTAACTTTTGTCACTTTCTTGATTACCTCCTGTGAAAATTCATTAGAATGTCATTTCTTAATTTTTTTCTAATAGTCAAACTCCTGTGTTATATTTAGGATGACTTGAAAGGGAATATGCAGCTACTCATGTCCTCTCACCCTGTAAAATTTCCCAAAATGAGATGTCCACTTCTCTTTGGGATGGGATATTTGTATTTATTTTTATTTGAAAAGTCAATGTGAAGTGCCTACCCTTTCACCTATGTGGATGCTGCTGGAGTTTTATTTTAAAATATGATGTATAATTCCTCAAGTGGTGAAGATTGTGAATCTTATTGAAGAGAGATTTGAATTCATAATTCTCTTAATGCCACTGTGTCACAAGAACAAGTTTCAGCTTATTATATCTTTAAAAGTGCCTTCATTTTTCATTTTAACTATATTGTTTTTGCTTATAGAAGTCTGATATCCACTATATTGTTTTAAGATAGATTTTATATTAAATGTGATTTTTTTCCAGTCAGAGTTTTCAGGTAGAATATGAGAAATAGATCTTCTTCTACTCCTTTTTTTATTCTCCCCAAATAATTTTGATTTCATTACAAAATGTGCCTGTAATTAAATTCCTCTTTTTGGAGGAGAAAATAAGAAATGTTTTCCTCCTCATTGTAGGCCACAGGGCTGTTCTCTGCAGTATTCACTGCTTCATCTTTCCCAAAACCTGAGTCATAATACAAAAGATCCTTCTTCTCTGACCTCTCACAGTGATTTTTAGATGACTCATATTTGAGGAGTACCTCCTCACCTCTCTGTATCTCATATCTGACACTGACAATCACTTTACAGAGAACAAGTGTGACATATAAACTAAAAACACAGCCTGACATCCACTCATAAAGTGAGATTTTTCAGGGAACCCCAGTGTTGCAATTCACTTTTCTTGGTTGCAGACTTCTATCTGATTAATGCTCAATTCTGGTATAGTTACAACGAAAGAGGGATGGTAGTGGCCAGTGGGGTCTATAGTAAGAAACCCCTACCAACTTAAAAGAAATCTGTTGGCTGCCAGTGTGACAAATGAGGTTCTGGAATATGCTACACATTAACCCCAGGTAACTAACATTTCCAGGGAAATGAATCATATTTTCCTCTTGCTCCTATATTTGGAGAAATAATAGCTACGAAGACTAAAATTTCAGACTGTCTTACTGAGGGCTCAGTGGATAAAGTAGAGATATGTAAAATGTTTTTGCAATGTATAAAATGTCTATAGGGGCAAGATGTGTTATGAGGTTCTTCAAACATTTTCAAATCATGATTCATTTTAGGACTAAATGAAGAGGACTTTCACAGAATCAAATAATAACTGGAAATGCAAAAGTGAAGAAGATTTGGGTTAAGTAAATTTAAGTAAATATAGAACTCTCTCTCTGTCCATTTTTCTCAGCCATTTTTCCCACAGAAAACCCATAAATATTGTCAAATATTAGCTTTCTTATTTTCTTAAGATTAAACTTAAAGTCCTATCTTCATCTGGTATGGAGGATTTTACATTTGGGGGATAAAAATAAGATGGTATATCATTATACTTCAGAAAACATACATTCTTGGTGGAAGCATTTAATTTTGTAATACATTCCCTACCTCTAAACCTAGTCAGCCACTGATACTTGATCAATCATATTATTTAATAATGTGTGTCACATTTGTTGTTTCTTTCTCCAGAAAAAAGACACTAGTGACTTTATCCTTTTTTTATCCTGCTCTAATTGTCTGCTTTAATAAAAATGTCTCCACAGTTATGATTCACTTTTTGTTGAGGGCTTTTCATTCCTTGTGCTCACCTATAAAGTGGTAACCTCAACCAACATTAACCTATTTGTTTTCATCTCTGATAAGTGTTATCTGAAATTCATTTATGTGCTTAGGAACAAGGTGACAAAATAGTGATATGCTCTTGATAAATCTCACATACAGTATGGCAGCTTATGAGTCATTCTTTAAGTGGTATAGACTTTATTGTCTTACATGACTTATTCTTATAGCCATACATAAATCACACAGAACCGCCAGAGGAATTTTCAGTGCTTACTCATAATAAAGAAAAGATTTCACAGATTGTCTCGATCAAGTCTGAATGAGGTTGAAGGAAAGGATTCCTAATAAATAATTGGTTTAAACTTCATCTTAGCTAATGATGAATACTTCTATACAAAATTTTAACTAGGAAGCTTCATTTTGTTTTATATGTGTTCCAAGGCTGTGAAACGGAGCCTCTGAAGATCTTGGAAAGATTTACCTTAGAGTTTAGTATTATAGGCTTTTAGTTTAAGGAATGGAAATAATCCTTTTCCAGGAGCTCTCATGAGGCTTTATTTTTTTTAAGCATAGCTGATATACAATATTATATTAGTTTCAGTTGTACAACTTAGTAATTTGACATTTATATATCTTATTAAATGATCATTGCTGTAAATCTAGTAATTATCTGTCACCATACACAGTTGTTACAATATTATTAAGTATATATTCTATGTTGTACATTACATCCTTGTAATTTTATTTTATAACTGTAAGTTGTACCTCTTAATTCCCTTTAGCTATTTCACCTACCCCTCAACCCCCTTCCTTCTGGTAATCATTCTCTGTGTTTTTGAGTCTGTTTCTATTTTGTTTTGTTTGTTTGTTTGTTTTTGGATTCTACGTATAAGTGAAATTATACAGTATTTTTCTTCATCTGACTTATTCCACCTGGCATAATACCTTCTCAGTCCACCTAAGTTGTCACCGATGGCAAGAGTTCATTATTTTTTGTGGCTGAATAATATTCCATTACACACACACACACACACACACACACACACACCCCATATCTTCTTTATTTATTCATCTATTGACAGACATTTGTGTTCGTTCCATACCTTGACTGTTATAAATAATGATCTAATGAACATAGGGATGCATATATCTTCAAATTAGTGTTTTTAATTTCTTCAGATAGTCACTCAAAAGTAGAACTGTTGGGCCATATGGTAGTTCTATTTCTAATTCTTCAAGGAACTTTCATTCTGTTTTCTATATTTGCTGTACTAATGTACAATCCCATCAGCAGTGCACAAGGGGTCCCTTTTCTCCACATCCTCACCAACACTTGTTATTTGTTATCTTTTTGAGTATAGTCATTCTGACAGATGTGCAGTGGTATCTTGTTGTGGTTTTTATTTGCATTTCTCTGTTGATTAGTGATGATAAGCACCTTGTAAGGTGTCTGTTGGTCATCTGCATGTCTTGTTTTCAAAAATGCCTATGCAGGTCTTCTACCGATTTTAAATAGGTTTTGCCTTTGATATTGAGTTGTATGAGTTCATTATATATTTTGGATATTAATTCCTGACCAGATATATCATTTGCAAATATCTTCTCCCTTGAAGTACATTGCTTTTTTACCTTGTTGATGGGTTCCATCACTGTGCAAATGATTTTTAGTTTGATGTAGTTTTATTTATTTGTTTTTAAATGTCTTTCCCTCGCCTAAGGAGAAAGATCCAAAAAATATATTTCTAACACTGATGTCAACAGTGTCACTAATTAACTGCCTCTTTTCTTCTAGGTCTTTTATTGGATCGGGTCTTACATTTTAAGGCTTTAATCAATTTAGAGATTATTTTTGTATATGGTAAAAGCAAGTGGTCCAGTTTTACTCTTTTGCATATATCTTTCCATTTTTGTCAACATTTATTAAAGAGACTGTGATTTCCCCAATGTATATCTCGACCCCTTTTGTTATACATTAATTGATCATATAAGCACAGGTTTATTTCTGGGTTCTCTATTCTGTTTCCTTGGTCTATGCATCTATTTTGTACCAATACCATACTGTTTTAATTACTATACCTTTGTAGTATAGTTTGGAATCAGAAAGTGTGATACCTCTAACTATGTCTTCTCTCAAGATTGTTTTGACTATTTGGGGCCTTTTGTGGCTCCACATAAATTTTATGATTATCTCTTCTATTTCTGTGAATCATCAGACTTCAGTGTTAGTTCAGTTCAATCAAGAGTTCATTGGTATCCAAAATGGTGGTAGAATAAGTGAAAATTACAATCACTTTCATCATGGACTAAAGTGTAATTTCAACAAAAATATAGAAAAATTGAACTGAATAATCAACTGAGGACTAGCTGGACAGAAGTCTATAACCAAGGATTTACAGAAGAAGCCACATCAATACTTGTTCGAAAGAGTGGAAATGTGAAAATGGCTGGCCCCGCAGCTGCATGTGGTGGGGGGTAAAAATTCAGAGGGATATCTCCACTGCTAAGTTTCCCCTTGAGTGTATGAGGTCTCAACCACTCACCAGGATCCCTAGTCTAGAATAAAAGACCTGGGACAAGGCACCCTTATAACATTTGGCTGTGAAAATCAATGAGGTTTCTTACCACCAGGGAGAGATTGGGGTCAGCTAGGAATCCAGGCAACCTTTTAAAAGGCCAATGCACAAAATATCAATTGCAGCCACTCAACCTGGGCTCCTTTGGAGGTAGGAGTACCAAGGAATTGAGTGAAGAGAGACTGGGGTTTTGTGGTTCCAGGGAGACAGCTAAAAGGACAGTCCGAGGGACCCTTTGCTGAGTCCCTTTCCCACACTGAAGATGCCATCTTTCTGGTGTGAGCACTCCCCTCCATATGACATTAACCTGGGAGAATGCAATAGCTTCATCCTCTGGACTCCATGTCACCTCACCCTGCAGAGCTCATGCCCTCCAGAAGAGTCAGCACTCTGCACCCAGGTCTAGAATTCCTAGCAGACTCAGAGGGTGTCAGTGACCGAGTTGCATGGCTCTGGAAGCAGAAACCATCTCCCTCACCTTCTCATGAGCCTGATCAGAGCCACCTTTCATGGGAGATCCACTAGCCCCAACCTCCCAACTATGAGCAACCTTGCTCTGTCAAGTTTTGGCGCTCCAAGAGGTCTGGGCAGAATCAGGGTCAGGCTGAGTTGTGTGGTTCTTGGGTAGGGCCATTTTTTCCACTTTCCTGCTGGCCTGACTGGTGTTATCCTCTCACAGGAGATCTATTAACCTCACCCTTTGAACTCCTGGTGGTCCTGCCCTGCAAAGCTCAAGTTCTCCAGGACATCTGGAAGGAATGGGGACAGACTTAGTCGTGTGGTTCTAGGACAGGGTTAATTTTTCCCTCACATGCCTGAATGGTGAAGAGCCCTTCACACAACCAAATCTTCGTCTGTTTCGACATGATAATTATGCTGGTCTCACCCAGATGACCCTCTGAGACCCCACCAAACCATGAAGGTCTGAAAGCACCTGGCTAGTGGCACCTAGACTTGGTATACCCTGGGACATTGGCACTAGTTGGAAGCTGTATCAATCTAGTCAACAACACTTGCCCAACCTGGTGAGTCACTGAAAACCTACCTCATGCAACTCATGTACAGCCAAAAGCTCTTTCAGTGACTGAGCCTAACAAATAGCCAACAGAAAGAAGAAGGTGGTAGAAGAAACTGCTGCATTTTCGCCACTTAAAGGGTCTTCATGGACTTAGAATGTATGCAAACCCACCCACTCTGAGTTTCACCACCAGGGCAGCAGCTGGAAGGGCATCAGTCACATAGAGGAAGTGGATGAAGTGACTGGAAATGAGGTGAGTGGTGGGCAAACCTCCAGAAGACAGGCAATGGCATTGTCCCCTCTCCAAGCCCTCACCCCACAGAGCCACAAATCAAAACAGGTTGCGCCACCCTGGAAATTACCTAAGCCTCCACTCCACAAAATTTACAGGTGTCTTTCCTACATAGCCATGCTACTAATACGGGGAGTAAAAGCAGCTCTACCTAATACACAGAAACAGACACAGGGAGACTGCCAAGTTGGGAAGACGAAGAAACATGGCCCAAATGAAAGAACAGAAGAAAACCACAGAAAAATAACTAAAGAAAAATGAGATAGCCAACCTATCAGATGAAGTTCTGATAAAACAGTTCAAAATTTCATCCCATTTCCCTCCAGCAATGTCCATGAGTCGTGCGTGTAAGTTCTTTGTCTTCTCCATTTCCTACACTGTTCTTAACATCCCCCTGTCTATTTTGTATCTAGGACTTCCAATACTACGTTGAATGAGGGAGGTGAAAATGGACATCCCTGTCTAGTTCCCAGTCTTAAGGGGAATGCTTGTAGTTTTTGCTCATTGAGTATGGTGCTGTCAGTGGGTTTGTCATATATGGCCTTTATTATGTTTAGGTGTTTTCCCCCTATTCCCACTATGCTGAGAGTTTTTATCAGAAATGGGTGCTGGATTTTATCAACTGCTTTTTCTATATCTATTCATATGATCATTTGGTTTTTATTCTTCATTTTTATGAGATAAATCACATATATTGATTTGTAAATGTTGTACCAACCTTGCATTCCCAGAATAAATCCCACTCAATTATGGTGTATGGTCTTTTTGATGCATTGCTGTATTTGGTTTGCTAATATTTTGTTAAGGATTTTAGTGTCTGTGTTCATCAGGGACATTGGTCTATAATTTTCTTTTTCTGTAGTGCCTTTATCTGGTTTTGGAATTAGGATAATGTTGATCTCCTAAAATGAGCTTGGGAGCCTCCTGAATTTTTTGAAATGCCTTGAGAAGGCAAGGTGTTAGTTCTTTCCAGAATGTTTGGTAGAATCCACCTATGCTTAACATAGCTAGCCATAAGAGAAATGCAAATTGAAACCATAATGAGATATCATCTCACAGCTACCATAATTACAGTCATCAATAAGTCAACAAACAACAAGTGTTGGTAAGGATATGGACAAAGGGGAATGCTTTTCACTGGTGGTTGGAATGCATATTGGTTCAACCACTATGGAAAGCAGTATGGAGATACCTAAAAAAAGTTTTTTCAATGGACCTGCTTTGCGACCCAAAATCCCACTCCTGGAAATATATCCAAAGGAACCCAAAACACTAATTTGAAAGAACCTAAGCACTCCTGTGTTTATTGCACCATTACTTACAATCAGCAAGATATGGAAGCATCCCAAGTGTCTATCAGTAGATCAGGGGATAAAACAACTATGGGACATTTACACAGTGCAATACTACCTGGCTGTAAAAATGAAGTGTTACCCTTTGTGACAGTATGGGTGGACTTGAAAAACATTATGCTAAGTGAAATAAGCCAATCAGAGAAAGACAAATATCATATGATTTCACTCATATGGGGAATCTAATGAACAAACTGAACTAACAAGCAAAATAGACACAGACTCATAGATGGAGAGCAGGATGGCAGTTGAGGGGTGGAAGGATTAAGCAAAAAGGAAAAGGGGTTCACTGACGTGGTCAACAGCATGGTGATTGTCAGGGGGAGGGCTGTATAGGATGACTAAATGGTAACGGAAAAAATACAATAAAAAGAACAACAACAATTCAAGTCTGAAAATGAATCAAGAAGAAAAATGCCTCTAAAAAAAGAAGAGAAAAAAATATGATCAAGGATTAGAAGACATAATTCAGTAAGACATGGTGAGTAACTGGATATTATGGTCCAGGTAGAAGGAAAAGTCAAAGATGATCATGAAATTTCAAGGTTGCTAGTGATGGTATTTACCAATATAGGAGACACAAGAGAATTTTTTGGGGGGATAACAAGGTCATATTTTCATTTCTGATATATGTGATACATCTAGATATAGATGTCCATTAGGCAAGAAGATATATGGATTTAATGTTTCTCTCTGTTATTGTTATCACCTATGTCATCCAAGTTTAAGTCCTAGAATTTTCTTTCATTCTGTCTCCCTCTTCTACCCTTTTGTATAAACAAGTCTTATAAAGAAAGATCTACCACTACAGTATCTCTTGTATCTATTTTTCCATTTTCTTTTGCATTGCATGCCCTAGTTCTGGCCCTCACAACCTCTTACCTATAATTTTTCAGTAGTATCTAAATTTCAATCTGATATTCTTTCTTCTTTTCATCCATGTTATACAACCGTTTGTCAAGTAATCTTTCTAAAGTATGGCCCACACTTTGAAAAAATATAATAATAAAGTACTCAAGCTCTCTTAGTACCTGCAAAATAAATTCAAACTCTGAAGCATAGCACTCCAAGTTCACCGTAGTTTGACACCAACTTTTTTTCCAGTTTTTTTTTCTACTGTATCTCAGTGAAACAAACCAGACAATTTGAAATGCTACTACTTAATCTTTCCCAAAGTCATTCTATACTTTCTTTTCATGTTGTTTTTATTATTAATATATTCAATATTCATTTCTTCAGCTAGTTAACAAACATATTTTAAACATCTGTTGTGGTGATGGTAGAGATTGAAATTGAGTGCATGAATTCAAACTATACTTGGGAAATGTGATTTATAGAAATTGGGTACTGAGAAGAAGAAGTATGAATATTGATTTTAGTTTTGTGGTTTACCCGATTGGATATTTCTAGGAGATATCAGATGCAATGCAGCTACAGGTGAGGATGGAAAATTATGATTCTAGTTTTACACATGTTAACAGCCTTGGATATAACAAAGTGGAGAGATCAAGTTGGCAATTGGATATAGAAATATGGTCCTCAGTGCTAGAAATAAAAAAAAATTGTGATTCATCCATTTGCAGTTGCTAATGGAAGCATAAATGAGATTCACTAAGTAGAACATGTAGAATAAAAGAAAAGATGACCCAGAATTAAATAATGCAGCCTTTAATAGAAGAAAATAAATTAGGTATGCCTATTAAGGAGACAGGGTTGTCACACCTGGAGAGGTAATAGAAGGGAAACTGGAAGAATAAATTTTCATTAAAAAAAAAAAGTAAATAAATAAATAATCAATGATCACAGGATGACACTATGATTTATAATCCTCAGTAATGCTGGAGGTTAAGAAAAATAAGAACAGAAAGTTTCCATTGAATTTAGGGATGTGAAAATCATTGTAAATTTTGTGAACATTTTTAATAGTGTGATGCCAAAATGATTGGAGGAGAAATAGGGAAGTAATTAAATGAAGCCAACAAGGTAGGCCACAAGATATGTTGTAAGAGGAGGGCAAAGACAGAGGGAAAGAGAAAATAACCCACAGTACAATAATCTAGAGCTTCTGGTAATAATTATAGTAAATGCATAACAAATTTTAACTTTGATTATTATGCTTATTGTTCAAAAATGATAAACCAAAACCACATGTTAAAACATTGGCTTCTCAAGCAAAACTATCAGACATATTGTGCTCAGCTTACATTAATTGCAAAGTAAGCATCTTCAGTGAAGAGTCTCTCCTTTTTACATGGGACTCCCTGCAAAGCATTAGTAACTTTCAAGTATCTTGTACTTCTGTCATCTTTCATAAATGAAAGTGTGAAAATAAAAAGAAAATAAAGGTGAATTCAGGTGAATAAAGGTGAATAAAGGTGAATATCGAATAAGATATTAGATGTCTTAATTTCTGTCAAGGAACTTTTTTCTACATACCCCTGTTCCAATGTTTACGACTCTATAATTATCGGTTTATCAGTCCATTCCATTAGACCAGTACTGTCCCATAGAAATATAATGCAATCCACATCAGTAATTTACAATTTTCTGGTACATTTAAAAAGTAAAAAGAGACAGGTTGAATGATGTTATGCTAATATATTTTAATTATTTGGTCCAAATTATTATTTCAACATGTTAACAGTATAAAAAATTAATAATGAGATATTTTGCATTTTTTGGACTAACTCTTAAGAATCTGGTATATATTTTTATTCTTATAGCACATCTGGATTCAGACTAGCTACATTTCAATTGCTTAGTAGCTACACATGGATAACGGCTACCATACTGAACAGTGCAACACTAGGCAGTCAGTTACTTAAATATCCTTGAAAGTTACTGTCTAGGTACACTCTTCTGTATCCTCAACACATAGTACAGAGCCCAGAACAAAGCAATTATTAAATAAATGAATAAAATACATTTTATGTAAATATTTGATTGTCTTATCAAGTATAAGAAGATCGGTTCTAGGTATTATGGAAATAAAGATAAATGAAAAAGAAAGGAAAGAAAGACGTAGTTTATTTAAATGAGTATGCACTAAAAGGTGTTGAAAGGGCAACAAGGTATTCACTTTTATCTCATTTTTACTAATTTGACATCTAAAACATCAGATAGGAGATACATCAGGAAAAAATATTGTTATGTGGGATATCTGAAATTTTACTGCCTATATTTTCCTCTAGGACTTTTATGGTGTCATGACTTATATTAAAGTCTCTTACCCATTTTGAGTTTATTTCGGTGTTTGGCATAAGTTGGAGGTATAGTTTAATTTTTTGGCATGTACTAGTCCAGTTCTCCCAACATAATTTATTGAAGAGGCTATTTTTACTCCATTTTATGCTTCTTCCCCCTGTCAAATATTAATTGACCATAGAGACATGGGGTTATTTCTGGGCTCTTTATTCTGTTCCATTGATCTATGTGTCTGTTCTTATGTCAATACCAGACTGTTTTGATTACAGTGGTCTGGTAGTATAGTTGATATCAGGTATTGTGATCCCTCCTACTTTGTTCATAGGGCAAGGGAAATACAGGGAAAAAATAAACAAATGGGACTACATCAAAACAAAAAGCTTTTGCATGGCTAAAGAAACCATCACAAAAATGAAAACAGAACTGACTGTGTGGGAGAACATATTTGCCAATGATACCTCGACAAGGGTTTGATCTCCAAAATATATAAAGAACTCTCATAACTCCACACCAGGAAGACAAAAAACCCAATTAAAAAATGGGCAAAGGACCTGAACAGACATTTTTCCAAGGAGGACATACAGATGGTCCATAGACATATGAAAAGATGCTCAGCAACACTAGACATTTAAGAGATGCAAAATAAAACCACAATAAGATGCTACTTCACACTTGTTGGAATGGCTATCATTAGTAAATCATCAAACAACAAATGCTGGTGAGGATGTGGAGAAAAGGGAATCCTAGTGCACTGGTGGTGGGAATGCAGACTGGTGTAGCCACTGTGGAAAATAGCATGGAGCTTCCTCAAAAAGTTAAAAATGGAACTATCTTTTGACCCAGCATTTCCAGTGCTGGGAATATACCCTAAGAATACAGAAACACCAATTCAAAAGAACCTATGCACCCCTATGTTCATAGCAGCACTATTTATAATGGCCAAGATTTGGAAGCTGCCTAAGTGCCCATCGGTAGATGAATGAATCAAAAAACCATGGTACATTTACACAATGGCATACCACACAGCAGAAAAAAAGAAGGAATTACTGTTGTTTGTAACAGCATGGATGGAACTGGAGACTATTATGCTAAGTGAAATAAACCAGTTGGTGAAAAACAAATACCGTATGATCTCACCTATAAGAGGAATCTAATGGACAAAATAAGCTAACAAGCAAAATAGAGCCAGAGGCATGGAATCATGGAAGAGGCTGATAGCTGTAAGAGAGGAGGGGAAAGTAAGGGCTGATTGAAAGAAGGTGAAGTGATTAGTCAAGGAACACACATGTATGACCCATGAACATGGACAACAGTGTGGGGATTGACTATGGAAGTAGGTGCAGACTAGGAGAAGGGGGCTGAAGGAGAAAAAGTAGGACACCTGTAATGGAATAAACAATGGAAAAATTAAAAGATGAATTTCAAGACAGTTTTAACAAAGATCCAAGATTTGACTGAGCTAATAAGCAGAGAAGTGCATCAATAATAAAAATCACCATTTGTAATATTTCAAAAATTCCTTGTTGAGAATAACAGTAATGCCTAATTTTATTCAACAACTTGATAGGGCCATGGTTTAACATTCTGAGTGCATTTGTCATGGTCATTTTGAATGAGATTAACATTTTGATTGGTAGACTGATGCAAAAGACTGACTGTCGTTACATTTTGAGTAAGAGGGTACTAGTACCTGGCTGAAAGCTGGGCCATGGCGTTTTTCCCTGTGTTTGGACTAGAACTGAAACATCAGCTCTTTGGGTCTTGAGCCTCTTGGCTTTCAGGCTGGAACTCACACTGACAGCTCTCCTGGTTCTCGGGGTTTCTGAATCAAACTGGAACTAAAACATCAGCTGCCCTAGTTCTCAAACCTTCAGTTTCAGACTGGAATTGTACCATTCATTGGCTTTCCTTAATCTTCAGTTGCCAACTGCTCCAGAGAACTTTGCTTAATATAGTTCCTTTTTTGTAATTAAATTTTAGCTAAACTTAATCTAAGTAGGTCAGTAAATTTCTAGCTCACATGCGAAAGAATAATAAGCCTTAAACTTCCAAAGTAAAACATTGTTACTTCATTATTCATCTCACTTTTTACTTTAAAAAACAGTGCATTATTGCATATAGTGAATGAAAAATAGTTGAATAGGGTTTATTTAGTTCCACAGATCATGGGTATTAATCAAGTAGAATTTTTTTAAATCAGAAATTTAGCAGAACTTTTAGTTATTTGAGGAAAAATATTGAGTAAATCATGCTTACTTTAGTAAAAAGGCTTCAAAAACTATTATACTGTACTTTTCCTTACTTCTAAGTTAAATTTTGATCATCTGCTTGGCAAAAGTGTAAATTTTATTACAAAGATAAATCGTCACATTCGTTCATTGATGCAATATATATTTATTGAGCATTTACTACATGCCCAACATTGTACTACATTGACTATATACTGGTTCATTAAAAGAAGACATGATCTCTGCTTCCACAGACCTTACACTTTGGTGGTAAAAGGAAATAAACAGGCAAACAAAAACATTTTTACTAACTGTGAAGAGAGTATTTCACTGTATTTAAGAAATCTAGAGAGATCTGTTTATATTTGCCTTCACTCTTCATATTAAAATGTGTTTAGCTCAAAGACATTAACACAAGGAAGAAAACGAAATATTTTTTAATCATCTAGTGTTGGTCCCTGACAAAAAATAAATTTTTGACTTTAGTGACTTTGCTTTTCTGTCTCACACAATTCATTCAAAACTTTCTCTGGCCACATTTGTTTACATGCATTTTAATTATACATGGAAATACAATTTTGGCACCATACTATCTATCTTATCTGAGGTCACCTCTTTCTCTTCTTTGAGAACATTGCCAGCAGAAGGCAGGGTTCTCAGATTATAGTGAATAAAATGTAAGGAGAAAGGTGGAGTTGAGGAAATCTACTCTAGAGGATGGCACAAATATTTATGGATTGAGTATTCTGTTGTCTGCACTGTAGGAGATAATAAGATGAAGCAGAAATGGATAATACCCTAAAATGCCCATATTATCTAGTAGGGATATTTAAAAAAAAAAAGGCTACATGAACATATCATGTACTGAGTTAGCTAAAATGTCCATTGCATTTTTTCCTTCCGTATGATGGCTCTAATAGTGTTTAGTTGTCTTTAATTTCATTTGAAGCAATTTTGTTAGATTGTGTTGTGACAGTTGTCATATCGGCATGCATTAGAAAAATACATGTGAATTTTTGTGCAGCCATTTTAATATTGAAGATGGAAAAGCATATGCAACATTTTTAGCATATTGTGTTTTATTATTTCAAGAAAGGTAAAAATGCAACTGAAATGCAAAAAAAAAAAAATTACAGTGCATGGAGAAGATGCTGTGACTGATCAAACATGTCAAAAGCGGTTTTCAAAGTTTCTTGGTACTCTTGATATTTTGGCCAAATAATTATTTGCTGTTGGGTTGTCTTATGCATTGGAAGATGTTTAGCAGCACCCCTGCCCTCTATCCACTAGAAGCCAACAGCAGGAGATAGCAGACATACACAAAATATCCAAACGAATAAAGCTATCGTTGAAAATGAAAAATGTGTCTTTTGTGGAAAAAAGTAATGGACTTTTTGACCAACCTAATGTAACAAAAGCTGGACATTCTAGATGAGAGTTTTCTATCTCGTGTTTCATTTTTAAAATTGGTTTATTGTTTTTCTACTACAGTTGTCCCAATATTTTCTCCTTTGCCTTCCTCCACCCAGCCCACTCCTTTACTCCCACAGTCAATCCCCACAGTGTTGTCCTGACCATGGGTCAATTCATACATGTTCTTTGACTAGTCCCATCCCTTTCTTTCCACCATTACCTGCCACCCCTTTGGCTGCTGTCAGTTTGCCCCATGTTTCCATGCCACTGGCTCTATTTTGCTTGCTAACTTATTTTGTTCAAGGGAGGGAAGAGTCCAGCAGCAAACTAAAACACTGGATGATAATGGGGTGTTCATGCCGTTCCCTCCAGCGAGTCTCAGCCTCAGTTCCCACTGCTGCTGCTGCACTCCCACCATGGCCTCTGCAGGCAGCGCTGCCCTGGATGCCTCTCTCCCTCTGCTCCCAGCAAGTCCAGCTTCTTGGCCCATCTGAAGCCTCTTTGGAAGACTGTCTGGGTGTCCAATGGTGTCCCAGAACAACCCCATCCCTGGCAAATATCACAGTCGTTTGACCCCAGCTCCTGATGGCAGAGCATGTGGCCCAGCCAAGTGCCATAGAGTGTGGAGGGGAGGCCGGGTGCTGATGCTAGGTTCCTCCAGTGGCTTTTTCCCATGGAAGGTTTTGTAAATTTCACAAAATGGTTTGTGTTCCAAACCTGCACAACCAGTACCGCCAGCTGAGCATGGCAGTGGTGGCTCCAACAGGGGATCCTGCACTGCCCACACACAAGCTTCCACACAAACACTCACACACTCACACATGCACACTCCCCCACACAGATGCTCACTCACACAAGCTCTTACACACACACAACTGGTTTTTCAAGTTGATTGTTCAAGAGTGCTGGTCAGGAGATGGGAGCAAGTGTCTGGAGCTTCCAGGTACTCTGCAGCCATCTTTGAATTCCTGTCTCTTCTAACACATTTAAGGGAACCAGTAGTTCTATGAAGTTCAGATAAGTTTATTTACAGAGAACAATATGATTATCTACTATGATAACATAGTTTTGGTTAGAAGAAACTATTACATACTTGGTTAGAAAAGAGCCCTTGAATAATTAATTACATAATTTCTTAACATATAGTGAAGTATGGAAATCACTTGCTTGAGTCTTTTCTGATCCACAAATAGGAGCAATTTAAGACCCAGAAGCAGCCGTTGTGATGTACACTAGCAATAGGTATGGTGCACATAGGCTGTGGCAGCAGTTATCAAACACTTTTTTACAGCAAAACCTCTTTTCAAAACAAATGACCATTTTGAACTCCAGTATTTAGAACTACAACAACAGAAAAAAAAGTTGAATTTTTTGGTTGAAGTAGACACAACGGGGGAATATGGAGCCCTTACTCCCCTCTTTAACAACTGTTACACTAAAGCCAATCCTAACACTCCTCCACAGAGAACTGGGGTTACATAAAACACAGTTTGATGATCACTAGATATTAAGATGGTCAAGTTGTAACTATTGTAAATATGCTGTGAGAAAAAGATTACAATAACCAATTCATCAAACTTTCTCACCTGGCATCTAAAATCTGGAGATTTTTTGAAAGCCGTTTGGAAACAGAGTTAATTGTCAAACCTCAGAACATGAAAACTACTATACATTTTAAAAGATTTTTCTCGCTGTCAGTATAGAATGTTGCATTTTAATGAAAAGCCACTAATAGAAAATAAACTTGACAGAATTTTACTTTAAAATCTAGAATAACTTCTTTTAGTATTCCATTCATACTTTTTTTATCTTACTGTTCAGGTTGTCTATTTTAGATGGTTGGTCCTATACTGCTAATAGAAAGCTTACAGGTTGTTGCTTTATTGCAATTTCGGATTTACAGAATTGAGGCTATATAGAGCTTTAATTTTAAAACAGTTCATTAATTTGAAATTCTAGTGGTGAGCCTGCAAAAAAGAGTTTAGTGTAATACTGAGTCATAGTTAAATCTTCAAGGGAGTGTTGTTTTGGCATCGGGTCCTTCTTGCAATGCAAAACTAAAGAAGTTACTTTAAATTTTAACAAAACAATTATCTGATATAATCCTAGTAGATAAGGGTATAGGACATATGTAAAGAAATATTACTATTGTAATTTAAAATCTTGGCTTCTTTTCTCCGTTAAAGAACTTTTAAAACAACACAATCATCTATAGAGAGCCATTTTATTTTAATGCAGGAAATTATTAGTAGTAAAGCTAGAATGACACAGGAGAAGCTGAAAGAAATACATTTGGGTTAGTGAAATATTAAAGCATTTAAAAAATTAATTGTACTCTATCTTATAGGTCTTTCCAGAAAGTAATGCCTTATAATTTTCAGGTGTTTTATAGCAAATACATTAAACACTTGTCGGTGTAGTGTGCAGCTACCTTTAGGATAGAATTTAAGAGTATTTTACATGTATAAAGCAACTCTATATCACAATTAGTTAGAAGCTATAAAAGCATATCACAGGCAATTAGAGCAAACTAATGTACAATTTTTGCATACAAGCCAATCCAGCATCATTTTCTTTTATCTTTGGAAATTTTGCCATTGAACTACCACTCAACTTCAGATTTATTCATTCTAAAAACTCATCAGCGTTAGGGATCACATCAAAATTAAGATGTTTGAATGACAATATTCCAATTTTCAAATTTGATTTTTTCAAATTTTATTTGAAGAAATATGTATCTTCAAACTCAATTTTGAATCAGGTGTCCTTTTGTTTTAACTAGCTAGAGATTTCTCATCTGTAAAATGTGTTTATAATGGGCTAGATATAGTATGGGTGGGGAAACATGAAAGATTTCTTTAAGTTTAAAACTATGTTCCAGGTTTATAAAAACTTAAGTTGTCTTAAAATTTCTTTAAAAATCACTACCCATATATGTGAATGTGTATGGGTGAGGGTGATCGGTTAGTTGAGCAATAGGAGTTTAAGAGAATGTAACTTTCTTGAATACATCAAATCTCTTTATAGTGTTATACCACAGGATGAATAGACTTTGAAATACTTTTTAAATTGATAATGGCAAGGTATCTAGTCAAACTGTCTAACTTCTACTGGCTTACACTTGATTTGCTTCAATATGGGTTATGGGAAAAGAAAAATTATTGAGACTCCATTTAGAGTTGCCTGCAACAGACAGGTGGGAAAGACTTAAAATTACTATTTTTCATTACTGGAGGGTCCCTTAGGACTACATTGGAAGGAATTCTGTCTACCCCAGATAAGAGTCTCCTAGTAGTTTAATGTGCCAATCAGTTGTGCTCAGTAGCCCAGAATCATCATGTTGCAGCTATTTGAATAGTTCCACACCATATGTTTCAATGGATGGAAGATGTGATATGTGACATATTTCCAAAGAATGAGGATGAAGAGCAATAATATGCTCATGATGGAAAGAGACTGAATTATGTAGGATCAACAGTGCCCTAGAATTGGAAAAAAATTACCTAAGCACCAGGCACCTCACAGAGTCTACTGTTATATGTCTTTTCTAGCCATATTGGCTATTCAACACTAAATTGCACAGTCCCTCTTCTTTCCAGCATTTAACAGCAACTTCTGCATGCATAGGGCACACAAGCACATTTAACAGAGACAGGTATAGAGGCTGGTGAGTTTCTCTTTCAGCTCAGGGTTAATATACACTGTGCTTCAGGGGTCACCTTCGAAAGCAACCTAGAATAAGGTTAACTAAAGCATGGTTAGCATCTGTGGTTACCACCATGATTTTAAAATATCAAATAAGATCCTAAAAAATGGTGCCTTTAAAATAAGGAAATGAGGGGGGAAAGTGTATTTTCTTCTTTTTTACTTTGAGAGCCCTCATTTTATAAAGTAAAGCATTTAGCATATGCTCATTTTTTGAAGAGACTATATAAGATGTATGACATATGTTGTCTATATGAACTTAGCATGGAATATAGTTTGTCAAAAATGGTAACATAGCTCTAGTGTAAAAGTAAGGCCTTTAGAGATCCAAGGGACTAAAAAGAAAATTGTTCCCTACTCCCATCCTCCATACAGAATTTAAAAAGTTTTAAGGAAGTCCCACAGTAACTAATTTGATGATATCAAAGTATTTTTAAATGATGTTTTGGTGACTTTCTTTTGGTGGTGCCCTTAGTGTATCTTCCTATCAGATAATTCAGCATCTAATTACCTGTGTTACAGCTTCAGTAGACCATGACCATGCCAGCTACCCTGATGAAGGGATAGAGCTAAAGGGTGGGAATAGACATATTTACCATAAGATGTGCATGAATGTCTCTCTGTTGAGGTGAAAATTAAATGAATGGAGACAGTTGGTCATGTGTGAGTTCAGGAAAAGTTTTCTAAGCATAGGGAACAGCAAATGTAAATTTTAGAGCCTGGAGCATATTTGATGTATTTGAGGAACAGTAAGTGGTTAGATTTGGGCAAGAAGATTGAAGGAGGAAATTTCAGGTAAGAAAAACAATATGAAAAAAGCTCAGGGGTAACAGATGGCTCTCCAGTACCAGGATTACTTCCCTTGGGAAGTCAGACAACCATAGTTAAATGTCACTCAGAGTACGCATATGTAGCTAAACCATGTCCAGTATCAACTGCATAAACATGGTTTTTTGATCTCTCTGAAGGTCACTGAGTAGACTCGGAACACCAGGGAACCCAGATGGCTAACATAAGTAACATAAGGTTTACATGAAGGAGACAAATAGACAAAAGCTAAAATTCTGAAAATAGAACAAAGCAAATAAAAAAGATACTTTTTTGCTTTTTAAGCACATGACAACAAATGCTCTGCTGTCAATTCAGAAAACTCACAATATGATTATAATTGTTAAGAAAGTATACAGAAGTTGATGGATTCTCTTAAAATATAGAAACTTAGAGTAACACACAAAAGAGAACATTGAATAGTAAAATCCATCGACAATGATGGTAGCTGACACATTTTTATGATCTCACAGTATTATTTGAGTACAATGGCATATGAGCATGGTCAGAAACTGTAAGGCCAGAAAAGAACACCAAGTGTATCAGAAAAATTTGGCAGAATATGTATGGTCATAGCCATAGAGGGATACAGAATTCACCATTTTAAAATACAATCAGATAACTACTTTTTCCATTTTTGTCTTCACTTACTTGGAGACTGAATGAACAAAATTGACTAATGGTTTGGAGTTTGGGGGCACTATATAGCATTATAATAGCATTAATCACATCAGGTTCAAATAATTGGCAAAAATTGGTCAACAGAATGGTTTTAAAAAGTTAAATTGATTATTTGACATTGAGAAATTAGAACCTAAATATAATCATTGATAATAGCTAATACGCAGTGGGCCAAAAGTAATTTTACAGTTATTTATATGGAAAATAATACAATAATTAATAATAATAACAACACAAGAATAAACTGTTCTGAGTACTCGCAGCTATAAACCTACTTTTGCCTCACTGTATATGTTTTAATGAAAATATTTATTTGTGCAGATATAAGTTCATAGCTTTTGATTTCCCTTTTTAAAAAGATTTTATTTATTTTTAGAGACAGGAGAAAGGAAGGGGAGAGAGAGAGAAAGAAAGGTCAATATGAGGGAGAAACACTGATTGGTTGGTTACCTCTCTCATGCACCTTGACCCTAATCAGAATCTAACCTGCATCTCAGGCATGTGCCTGACCAAGAATCAAGCCAGCGACCTTCTGTTTTGCAGGATGACATCCAATCAACTGAGCAACATTGGTCAGGGTTGTTTTCCCTCCTGAAGCAGGAGTTTAGAACCATCCTATAACATGATCTTACATTCACATATGTTTTATACTTTCCCAAAACTTTTATACATATTCACCTTCTAAATAAGATCTCTGTGAGACTACTATTTAAGTGAAAGCTGTATTCCTCTTCTCCTGCCATGTTGTGATTCTGCACTTTGAATCCCCTAACCCTGCTCTATTTTCCTCCCTGCACTTACCACCTTCTGTCATATTGTATCAATTACATATTTAATTTTTATTTTCTTCTGCCCCCTTTAAGATGTACTGTCCATGCCAGCATGGCTGGGTGACTTGCAATGTGTCAGAGGGAAAATTAGGTGCTGTGGAAGCAAACTGAACCACAGTGTCTTGATTCCCAGACTTATAATATTTCCCCCAGAGAATCCCATTTCTTTTTTAGTGGTCATTCTCAACTCTGACTGTGTGTTGTCATCACCTTTGGTGCTATAAATATTATAAGGCCTGGTCCACTCTCCAGAAAATCCTGATGCAGATTGGGCATCATAATTTTTAACTAATTTTTCTGGCTTAATAAATTCTTTCAATAAGCACATCAGCAATAGAGGTGGTTGCCTCAGACAGACCTGGGTTCAGTTCCTAGTATCTATTTTATCTTGGCAAGTTCCTCAGCCTATAAACCTCAGTCTCCTTGGCTCTCAAATAGGAGTAACGATACCAAATGTGCAAGGGAAATGCAAGGAGCAAATGTGTATGAAACAGTCTGATACATAATAAATGTCACTTTTCTGTTTCTTTCCTTTTTTGTTTGTTTATTTCTGGCCACAGTGTTTTTAACTATTTCAATGTACTGCTGTATCCAAGTGATATTGTAGCATATTAACATTTGTTAGCTACTTATATTGTCATTGTGATTTCACAATTCATTAGTCTCTGTAACACCAGTGTCTGAGATTCTGTTTTAATAAGAACTATCAATTTCATCATACCCTGAATATAATTATGATCATATAGCGAGTTCTCTGAATTGGTAGTACAGTATTTATTTTCATGCGTTAACAAATAGCCACATGTTTGTTGTTTGTGTTTTATTTCATTTCCCCACTCACACCTCCTTTTATAAATCATTTCCAGCAGTAGTCCCTATCATAAGATGACATTAATATGTTACAAGCCTTTAGTGTCAATTAAAAAAAAAATCTTAATGACTAGGATTGACATATGTTTATATATGTCTTTACAAAAACATGTGACCACATGAGATAATTAAAAGTATGCCTGTATACATAAGATCAGAAAGGCTCATCAGAGGAATACACACAAGCTGGTAGTGGCTAAGGAATATTATTCTTTATTATCAAACATCATTGTTGAGGTATAATTTATACACTAAAAATCACACATTTTAAGTGTACAACTCAATGAATTTTGGACTTTATAGAATGGTGAAAATAAGCTAGTTCTAGAACATTTTCATTACCCCAAAAAAGATCAGTCATGCCCATTGCAGGCAATCCTCATGCCGGGTCCTAGACAACCATTAATCTAGTTTTCATCTCTATAGATTCATATAGATTTCATTTGAATGGATTCTAAGTATTTAGTCTTTAGACCTGCCTTCTTAAACTTATTGTAATATTTTTATGGTTTTTCCATATTGCAGAATGTAGTTCATTCTTTTTATTTCTGAAAAGTGTATAAGAATTAAATGGATATATAACTGGATTAGTTTCTTGGGTCTGTCATCACAAATTACTACAAAGTTAGCTTAAAATAGCAGGAATTTGTACTTTCACAGTTCTGGAGGCTTGAAGTTCAAAATTAGGGTGACAGGCCATGCTCCCTCTGAAGGTGCTAGGGAAGAAATTTTTCTCACCTCTTCCAGCTTCTGGTGGCCTGAGGAGTTCCTTGGCTTGTGGCAACGTAACTCCAATCTTTGCTTCTGTCTTCACATGACCTTCATCTCTGTGTGCCTATGTCCTTTCTTTTTCTTACAATGGCATCAGTAATTGGATTTAGGGCTCTCCCTAAGCTACTATGAGTTCACTTCAACTTGATTATATTTGCAATTATAATTCTTCAAATAAGTTCACATTTAGAGACACCAGGGGTTAAGACTTAAAAATATCTTTTGGCAGACACAATTCAACCCACTACAACCACATTTTATTTATCTTTTCAATAGTTGAGGGTCACATGGATGGTTTCCACTGTTTGTCTCTTATGAAGTATGTTTTCGTGAACATTACTATTTAAGTCTTTGTGTGGAAATATATTTTATTTCACTTGTGTAGATGTCTCAGAGTTGAGTTATTGGGTCATATAGAAATTTTGTGTTTCTCTTTCAAATAAACTGCTAAACTATATTACAAAGCAGTTATAGCATTTTACATTCCTATCAGCAATGTAGGATGGGTCCAGTTTTCCCAAATTTCATACAACACTTTTTTGCTTTTTCTTTCTAATATGTGTGCATTTATTTCTCCCTCCTCTTTTTGACTTACTGTGATGCCTAAAATCACAATTATAATGTTGACTAGACATAGCAAAAGCAGACATCTTTATTTTCTTTCCAACCTTAGTCAGTATACAATCAGTCTTTTGCCATTAAGCATGATGTTGGTTGCAAGTTTTTAATAGATGACATTTATTGATTTGACCAAATTTTCTCCTTTTACTGTTTAGTTGAAGGTTTTTTTTAAATCATGAATTCATATCAGATTTTGTCAAATGATTTTTTTTCTTTCTTGAAATAAATATACCATTTTGATTTTTACTAGTAATAAAGTGTGTTATATTAAATGCTTTTATTAGGTTAAAGCAACCTTAATTTTAAGGGATAACTGGTCATTCTGTGCAATGCCTTTTTAAAGTTCTATATATTCAGCTTGTTAGTACTTTATTAAGAATTTATGCGTGTATTTTATTATTTTTCTACATATCTCACATACTTTTGTTCCTACATTTCTGTCACCAGCTTCTTTTTGTTGCATAGATAGTTTTGCTGTACCACTTTAATTTAAATTTATTTGCTACTTTTTGCTTTTACTACTTTTTCAGTCATTTTCTCAATGGGGTATAGGTCTTATTTGGCTCAGGCTGTTAAAAGAAAATATCATACAGTGGGAGTTTAAGCAACAAAAATTTTCCTCATAACTGTGAAGGTTGGAAGTCTGAGATTAGAATGCCTGCATGTTTGGGTTCTGGTGAGAGCTCTCTTTCTGGCTGACAGAAAGCCACTTTCTCACTATGCACATTTACGTCTTTTTCTCAGTGTATGCACATGGAGAGAGAAAGAGGAATCTTTCCCTTCCTTACCTTTGAAGATCACCAACTCTGTTGGATTAGGACCTCGCTCTTATTATCTCATTTAACCTCAATTACCTCCTGAAAGCCTTAACTCCAAATATAGTCACATTGCGGGATATGGCTTCAACATATGAATTTTGGGTGACACAAGTTAAAACATAGCAGCTTACAATATTCATTTTTACTTATTACAATCTGCTAAATTAATTTCAATATGTGTATATATATATATATATAATTTGCTACAATGTAGTTCTTTCTCAGCCCATTCCTTTGTGTTATTGTCATATATATTTGTATATTAATAAGCTAATGATGCAATTTTATAATTATGGTTTCATGCCATTTATTTTAAAATAATTATGAGAAAAAAGAAAATAATACATTTATACTGTTTTATATTTACATATTTACCTTTACCAATGCTCTGTATTTATGTATGTGTCATGTTTCTTTTCATCTTGAAGAAATTTATTTAGTATTTTTTTGCGAGGGAGATATGACACAAATTCTCTCAATATTTTCATATGTAGAAATGTCTTTTTTGCATCTTCATTTTTGAAAGAAAGTTTTGCTGAATATAGAACATGTGCTAGGCATTTTCTTTCTTCCTATACAATGAAAATGCCAGCCCACTGCCTCCTGACCTCCATTGTTCCTGATTAGAAGTAAGCTGTTAATCTTACTTAGGTTTTATTGTACATGATAAGCTGATTTTCTCTTGCTGCTTTAAGAGTTTCTCTATGTCTTTATCTTTCAACCGCTTGTCTACATGTCTAGTAGGCGTGGGTAGGTTTATTTTTATACTATTTTGATTTAATTGAGTTTTTTATGTATAGCTTAGTATATTTTTTTTCAAATTTGGAAATGTTTTGGTCACTATTCCTACAAATATTCTTTTTGATCCTATATATCACTCTCCTCATTCTAAGAATCCCATTGTCCATATGATGGCATGACTCTCTAACTCTCTCTCTCTCTCTCTCTCTCTCTCCTCTGTTCTTCAGGTTGGATAATCTCTATCAGTTTATCATCAACTCCAGTGATTCTCTCCACTATCAACTCAATTCTGCCATTGAGCTCTTCTAATAACTTCTCATTTTACTATTGTACTATTTACTATAAAATTATATCTTAATGCTTTAAAAATAAACTTTGATATTTGATATTCTTTGAGTCATTGTCAACATATGTTCCTTTAATTTTTAAAGCATGTCTTTTTAATTCTTTGAACACATTTATAATAGATGCTTTGAAGTCTTGTTCTACTAAGTCCAACATGTGGACACCATAAGAGACAGTTTCTCTTGACTGCTCCCCCCTCCATGCAAATATGGCTCATATTTTCCTATTGCTTTACATGTCGTGTAATTTTTTTGTTATTGAAAACTGATCATTTTAGAGAATTTAGCATAGTGTTTATGGATTTAGATCCTTTTTATGAATTGTTCTTGCTACTATGTTTCATTTGGTTGGTTAATTTGTTTGGTGTCTTGTCTAGACTAATTCTGTAGAATCTGTGTGCTCTATTTTTTTTAAAGTATCACATTCTTTTAATGTTTAATACTACTTTCATAGAGATTACCTCTGAGTCAGCATAACTTACTGGTAAACCAGTGTTCCGTCAAAGTTTGGACTTAAACTACTTAAGTGAATGTTTTCCACAATCTTGCTAATACCTAAGTGTGGATTTGGGTACACATTGTAATTTCAGTCAGTTTACAAGTCAGTCATTGTAAAATCAGGCCTTTCTGGGTATACAAGGTTTCAAGATAATCTAAGGATGAATTACCTTCCACTGATAGTCAACAAGATCACTATTGGCTTTGACAATACCTCTGGGCATGAGTTTTTATTCTCCATGTTCCAAGTCAAGACAGCTGCATTTGAGCATGAGACTGCCAAGTCCTCGTGTCATACCCTGCACTGTCACAACCTGGATCTGGAGCTTGGGGAAGAGCAATCCCAAGTTAAATTGCCATATACTCCCACTGAAGTTTAGTTGTTTTTCTTAAATAAACTTTTCTCAATTTGTTGTATGCCTTTGGACAATTTCCAGAGTCATGAAATATTTGTTTTTGTTAGATTTGTTCAGTTCTATCCCTGGTTTGGGCTGAACCCCTCGTTTTGCCATTCTGAAAGTCAAGAAGTATGTGTGTTCCTATGCTTTAGGAAAGACAAAAGTGATAATTTATTATCAAATGACTATTTCAATTAGTGAACATGATTTAACTGAATCAATTGTCATAGCAGTTAAGAGTTTAACAACAATTTCTATATTCTCCACTTCTGCATATGAATCCCTACAATATTGTTGCTACTTTACACATTACAGACCTTTAAAATGTTATATCTAAAGGATATTTTTATCAACAAGAATAAGTTTTAAGTCTTTATAAAAATGTTCCTTATTTTCCAGGATTTCTAAGGTTTTGTTTGTTTGCTTGTTTTTAATTTTTGCTATGTTGTTGTAGGCTTGAGGAAATATCTGAAGCCCTGAGAATTTGCAAATATGCAGTTGGAACTAAAATATACAAGGTTTTTAAAAAGTTTGCCAAATTTTCTTTCCTTGATCCACAAATAGCTAAAAATACTAATTACTAATAATATTAATATGAAATTTAAAAGGATACTACTGTGTATGCAGCCTAAACAGCAGCTTCTGCTAGTAAGCCTGTCCAAGAAAAGCTTATAAGAACTAATTAGGAGGTTTTAACCTAGAAAACTTACACACTAATTTGAGAATGATATGAAGGAAGCCTATAAATAAATCTGGAAGCAGAGATTAAAAGAGTAGACTTATTTAGCTCTTCACATATTGCTCCAGCATATTTCCACATAGAAATAACCTACTTCTGTATAGTTGTATTATTTGTCTATGAGTGTCTATCCTTATTATTTTCTTCTTGGCCAGTGAACAACCTGTTCTAGAAATAATGGAATATTTTTTGTAGGGGAAAATGGCTTGCAAAAAGAAATTTTAAAAATAAGAGTTCTAAGAAGAAAAATACAACCAACCTGTTTGTATTGCCTACTCTAACTAGTGAGGCCAAATCAAGAAAAATAATCATTTTACTTCAGATTAAATAATGAGAGTCCATTTCTGGACCCCTCAATTATACTTTTTATCCCATATTATCTATGTGGCCATAATTTTTACTATCAGGTGCTATTTTTTTATTGTGAGTGAATGAAGCATTGAATTTTAGAACTACAGAAGAATGACTGTATCCATTTAGTCAATAGATATGGAAATTAACATATGTAAAACACTATGCCATCCACAGTTGATCATTGTAAAGAAATATTTTAGGATTTCATTAAAATTAAGATTTCTGTTTTGATTCTGAATGTTTTTTTAAGTATGGGGCAATTTGAATAAACTATCAAGAAATCATGAATGTAGATAATATTTCAGGAGATTTCTAAATTTTATAATTCAAAGTTTCCAAACTACAGTGTAGGAGATTCATTCCCATTCTCTCTCCTTCTTGCCTCCCTCTCTCTCATAACATAGGGGCTAACGATTTCACCTGTGCTTACTATGCAATCCTGGCATTGCCTCTCAATAGCTGTATAAACATCTATCTTAGTTTTCCTCATTTGTAAAATGAGATTAATAGTACCTAACTCACAGTGTCATTGATTAATATATGTAAGGCACTTACAACAGTGTCTGGCACATGGCTAAGTGCTTTTAGAAGTACATGTTTTTGTTAAATAATCCATTTAATTTTATGTCATTTACACTAAAGGTGAAAGGCATGCCTTATAGATATTAATCTTAGTTAAACTATGTAAACACCTTTAACCTTGAATTCAGACATATGAAACATTTTTCAAAACAAAGAAGAGGCAATTTGAAAGAGGCAATTTGAGTTTTCAGTAAATTTGACCAAGCAACATGATCAAATGTCCACTTTCATATGTATATAACACAGATGGGTCCTCTATGTTGAATATGCTAAGTAGATTTACTGAATATCTGTCTTACATTGTGTTTTTGATTTAGACACACCTCTGTTTGCAAAGATGCTTCAATAATATTTTAATAGTCAATTTAATCAACCTTCAATTTGTTCATTACATAGAATTTAAACCATCATCTCAGCTTTTTTTCCAATTGGGAAAAATAATCGTGGTACTTGAGGAGTACCTGGCAGATAATAGGCACTTGATAGTTATTGAATGGATGGATGAAAAGATGAATTTGATTCAAAGTCAAGTAGACAAATTCAAAGTTCAATTTATGTCAACAGGCTATTGTAAATTCAAAGTTGTTCAGATGTATAAATTAAACCAGTACTAATTCGTTTCCACATAAATTAGGTCATAGGCACATGTATAACACATCTGGTTCATTTTTATCAATCTGACCCAATATTTTAGCACACGTGATATCTAGGAGATGAGAAGCAAGACCTTGTGATATGTCAAAATATTTCACTTCCTTAAAAGTTATGTTGTCATCTTACAGATGTGGTTGATGGAACATAATACAAGTGTTTTTATTTTTGCATTATCCATCTTCCTCAAATCTGAATGTCCCTTAAACATTCCCACTTTGGCACTGGTCCAAAAGGAAAGTTGCCGTGTCAAGTTTAAACCAATATACTATGTCAAGAATTTTATCAGATATTTGACCACAATTCCATGTGTCTATAGTGATGTGAATGTGACACCTCTTAACTTACTTGCAATTATCTATTACTCTGGAATACGCAGCTTCATAAAGTCCTGAATTAATCTTCAGGGAGAAGAATGCCTAATAAAGAACACAATAATGTGCATCAGCTCTGGCAGTAAATTTGATGAAAGGTTTCCTGAAAGCCACTGCAAAGGATAATGAGTCCACTTATTAGCTCTGTGTTGGTGTTATTTATGTTCTATGACCCACAGGGAGATGAGATTTTATTTTGCTGCTTGGGCCTCCTTCCCAGGGTTTCAGCATGTCAGAGCTTTGGGACCAGGATTTGTATACTGAGCGGGATTTTTTTTTTTCATATTGGGAAATGTGTTTCTTTAGTCACAAAGAAATTGTGAAGAATGCTTTTTGGTGTTAGTGTTGTTGTTATTGTATGAGTTTGTTTTGGTTTTTCATGTTAATATTAAGATCTTGGAGTTTCGGAACTGTGGTGTGTTTTGGTCGGTTGGGTGTTTTGAGCAGACTTATAAAGAGAAATGAACTTATTGCATATGTGACTTGCAATAATTTTCTGTGAAGTACATTTGAGAACAAAGAATCAAAGTCAGGGAAGTGCAAGTTTTGTTCCATATCTTTCCAACAACATTCTCTGCTGGTTTTATATCATCAATTCAATGTGTGATAACTAGAAAATATGTTTTATCACTTTTACTCGTGTCTTTTGGGGAATATATGTATGTATTCACAATTTGATATTTACAGTTTACGGTTAGTTTTTTAATTAGATTCTTTTCAGAGTTGAGTTGAAGAAATGACATGGTTCATTACACTTCATGTTCATAATTGAGTTCATTTCATGGCACAGTTGAAGAAGGGAAACGTTGGCTATACAACCCTTATCCCTTTAGGAATTAGTAATCATTCCTCTTCACTTTCAAATTCAGAAATACCTGGAGTCATTAATGCCATTCCCTGAATGCTGTGTTCTTTCTTTTCATTACTGACAGCACTGCTTTGGGTCCACCTTTGTGGGTTACTTTTATTACAGTTGTTCTTGTCATTAACACTTTTAAGAAAATAAAGAAGGCGATGTTCATTGGGGCTTTGCCTGAGCACTTGAACTTGTGTTTTATGATATTATTTTTCTCATATTACATTTTAATGTTGCAGCACTCTGAGCTCTAGAGTGAGCAGGAGTGAGAAAAGAGACAAAGAGATGAAGTGAATGTGGTTATTATCATTAATCATTATGGGTCAGATTTTCATTTTGCATTAATGCCCTATATCTCTTCTATATTCCATGATGTATTAACTTAATATGATGGTGCAAGCACAGAAGTTAGTCATATAACTCAGACAAGAAAAATTTAATTTTTGTTAATTCAAAATAAAATTCAAATGAGAGATTATTCATAGGATAGATATTTGGAAAAGGAACATATTCTCTTTCTCTGGGATTAAGACTTGGGGTTGTGATGATTAACAAATTAAATAAAGAAATGTATAAAACCTAAAGAAAGAGGAAAATAGGTTTTGAGTAAATACAAGGTTTTATTATTACAAAAATCTAGAATTTAACTGTGGTCTTTCTTCATTAGAATAAATAGAGCTCTCTTCAAATTTCAGTTTATTGACATTCACTCAATCAACAAATCTATATTTAATTCCAGTTTATGCAAGGCACTCCCCTACACAAATAGGAGAATAATTCAAGGCCTACTCTCAAGAGGTTTATAGTCTGTAAACATAGGAAAAAACAACCTTAATATGAGGTGAAATTAAGCATAGCTTTTTGCAGAATTAGTTGCATAAGCAATTTTCTATGAAAAGTATGAAGAAATGAGAAATTTTTTATGAAAGTAAGAACTAAAAAAGGATATTCAATGACAAGTGATATATGAAACTGGAAAATAAGTTTGTTAATTCAACAAGTGAAAATTTGGAAGGAGGTCATTTGTTTCTGGAGTGAAGAGAAGAAGCAGAGGCATAGAGAATGAAAATATATATTGTGTGTGATTAGATACAAGTGGAATATTTGAGATCGATTTAATGAGACAACCACTTGGCACTTTGACAGTGAAAAGAAAGGAAGAAATGTGCAATCTTGTTTTTAAGATAGAAACTGAGTCAAGAGAAGGATTTTTAGAATAAATGAAAGAATTGACTATTAATTGGCACACTTAGAAGAGGGAAGTCATTGCTGACTGTTTTTGGATAATTTTGTGTTTTATTGCACTGACATATCAGTGTTCAGCTCTGAAAGTTCTGTGATTTCATAACAGAACTGTTCTTAAGAAATATTATGTAAAGAATAAATTAGTTGTGGTATAGGGAAAAGACTGGACCTTTTAAATGGGCAAGGGTCTCCTATCTGTTTTAAGTTGTTTCCCCAACATTTTCTATAACAAGTTACTCAGGATGAACAACTATGGATCACAGAGGGTGAGTAGGAGGAATATTAGGCTAAGCAAACACATTTGGAGATCCCCGGGTTCAGGAGGTTAAATATGTTATTGCTGCTGCTGATGGTCATGGCATTAATATACTAGCTGCACAATCAATCTTCTAGGGAAGAATGTTTAGTGCAAGATCCCCTGAAAGTAGAATTTGGCAAGTAGACATACCTTTTTTTTCAGCATAACATCTAACAGAAACATGGCCTTATATAAATAATTTTAAAAACCTACCCAAAAGATTTGCTAAATATTATGATAGTCTCCATTTGAATGTTTCATTCAGAAAACAGAATGTGCACACTACTTTAATTCTCACCCTGAAGTTTACAAATTTTCTTATGGATTGCTCATTTTATGGCTATCAGGTGTAACATTTCTAATATATTCATGCTTCTTAAAACTCCTGAAGAAAAGTTGTAGGTAAAATGATTAAAAGTTCCCAGTTCTGCAAAATTTGATGATTTTCTGCTAGGATTTATTTCCAAAGAGACTGGATATCTAGCATCTTATCTGTTTAGCAGTTTAGAAACATCCAGACCAACAGCCCATGGACATGAAAAACTGTAGGAGGAAGAGGATGGAGAATGCTACTTAGAGTTCATATGTCTGAATCTGTTGTGTGTAGTGAAAGGAACTATGCTTCAACATCTATACTTGTGTTGTCCTTGAATCCTGGTTAGTATTTTATTTTCTTTAGATCCCTGTAGTTTCAAGTGGCTATGGTTTAGGGTAGGTTACATATAGTGTAGTATTTCATTAAAATGAGATAATGTTTTGTTAAATTATTGCTTTTGATTTATAGTAATAAGAATGAGATTTCCTTAAAAAGAAAATAGGAGAACAGAAGACAATGTATATCTACTCTCAATACTCTTAGTAAACAATTGGATATGAAGTCCATCACAAACACTGAGGATACAGAATATTTAAAACGACTTCTTTTTGGTATACTGAAGCATTTGATATCAGCCAACCTTCCTAATGAAACCAAAAAATATAACCATAACTACTTTCTGCAAGGCTAATAAATGGAATAATAAAGCCTCACACATACCATGTTTGCTGCAAATAAGTTAATTGATGAAAATGTTGCTTTTTAGAACCATACCTCATCAATATCATCACTAATTGCTCAGAGATGTTATATTGCACAAATGAGAGTGCTCCGGTTAATGGTTTAGGACTGTGCTATGTTCTTTAACACTGCAATATGGTGGGTTGTTTAGAGAATGATACCTCATAGAGTAAATATTCATGCCAAAATACATAGAGTTAGGAGGGAGAGAGAAAATAGAGGGAGACATACAGAGAGGAAACGTGGTCGAGGTTAACATTGCAGAGCTCATGCAATGACCCTCCAGTGATGGCTTTACATGATTAAATCAGGTTTAATTCCTAATTGTATAGGGAAAAATGTATGTCATTCAAAAAATTGAAATGATATAGTTTCCATTGTAAAAGAAGAATATAACATAAAGACATTTAGAATTTAGAGTCCTTGACAACATGTTAGGATAACATAGGAAATGGGGGTTCAAACTACTTTTTGTAAAACAATTCACTATATAAACTATGGTACCATTCAAGATTAATGTTGTGGAAGATTTTACACACACACACACACATACACACTTGCACTGAGAAACAGAGGAGCTTGAATTTGAAAACTTTTGGTTAGAAAATACTTTATAACTCCTGGAATCATGCTTTAATAAATTCATGAAAATACCCAGTTACAGATTTATGACTAACTTGGTCTATTCACTTATAAATAAGAGATATGCCAGTTTCTCCAAAGGAGAAAAATTTGAAAGCTTGAGAAACTGATATAGGTTTGTGTAGGAAAGCTTACTGATTATGCATTATTTGGTGGAGTATGTCAGTGCCCTGTTAACAATACAAGAACTGATGCTACAAATGAGTCCAAACATCCTTCACAGTGAGAGTGTTATCTAATATTATCTGTAAGTTCAAAATGTATGGGGTGAGGGGGTTCAGAAATACCCCTCTGAGGAGGTAACATTTAGACTAAATTTTAAAGAAGCCAGCCTTACAAGATTTGGGGTCAAAACATTCCAGGCATAGGTTACAATGGAGTTTAGGAAGTTAGGGAGGGAGACCTTTTTGGCTAGAGCTCATTGAGGAGGAATAACCTAAGATGTTATTGGAAAAGTAGTCAGAACTAGATCATTTAGAAACTATGTAGGCTGATGTAAGAAATATGGGTTTTATCCTGGGAGCAATGGCACTCCATTGAAACATTATACATAGGGAAAAGACCTGATATGATATGCATTTTTTACATTTCCTTCTATTGATACCTATTGTGTGAAGAAACAATAGTGAGGGTCAACAATGGAACCAGGATTATCTATTAAGAAGTTGAATTAGTTCAAGGCAACAGTAGATGTCATATTGGATCATGATCGAAGTAGTAGAGATACAAGAGATAGTGAGAGGGAAACTGATTAGGGACTTGGAAATAAAGCCATAGCATTAAGGAATGTGTTAGATATGGAAAACAAAGGAAAGTGAAGGACTAATGATGAATTATAGGTTTTTCATTTAAGAGACTGAAGTGTACTGCAATGAATTTAGTAAACTAAAGGAAACTGAATGAACAAGTTGTTGTTTTGGATGAAAGCCAAGATCTTTTTTGATATATTAATTTTGGCTGTCTATTAAATATCTCAGTGATAATGTTGAGGAAACTTTAATATACAAATATGGTTTTAGATAGAAATTTGAAAAGTATCGAAATATTAATGTCATTTAAAGCTATGATGCTAGAATTGAACTGCTTAGAAAGTGATTATAGAGGAAAAAAAAGTGAAGCAGAGCGAAAAGAGAGAAGAAAGAGAAGGACCACAAGAGTGAGTCCTCAGACACACCCGGTCTCAAGATTGCAAAGAGAAAGTTGAGCTCTAAAAGAGCCTGAGAAACAAGTGTCTAGGAACTCAGTAGACAGTCAAGACAATGTGCATCATCTAACTAAAGATAGTTAGTCCCCAGAAGCGAAGAGGGAGAATGCTTCAGGAGGGCATGATCCACTGGGTTGAATGCCGCAGAGTCGGCAATATGGAAATATTGTTAACCTTGACAATTGCTATTTTAGTGAAGTGCTGAGTGTAGAAGATTGAAATAGTTAAGACAAGTGAATCAGACATGATGCGAACTCATTTAATCTATGTAGTAAATGTGGGGGCTAACAAACCTGAGGACTAATGCCACTTAACAGATGAGAAAATTGAGGCTCAGAGAGATTAAGTTGTTTATCAAACATCACAGGAAATTAAGTAAGGATGCAAATCAAGCTCTCCTTGACATCCAAGATTCCTGCCCTTAATCACTACATATCAGGAATTTAGGTTTAGAGAAGAAATTCGCTCTGAACATTTGAAACAGTGTATCGTATCAGTGCTACTGATGTTTACTTAATATAAGTTGTGTGATAACTACTCCAAAGCCAAAAATGGGTTTTTAAACTGTCTTTAGGAATGGGTAGGCTTCAAGGGGGTGCTGACATTATTCAATGTATCAAATTTTATTTCACAAAAGGCAACATCTGCCACACGGTATTACCTGCTTGGACTGTGGGAGTAGGGCTCTCTGATATTCTGTGGTGTTGAATTTCCAGTTTTAAGTTTTTTGAAACTAGCAAACAGTTATTGACTTCAGAGCCTGTAATACTACATTATAGAGAACATAAACCTCTGCTTTTTACAATTGATATTTCACCTTATGAGTTTGGAGATGTGCCTAGTCACAAAATGCCAGATGGCACTGAAACACCTATTGCTAACTACTCAAGAGGCAATTCCATGCATAAAACAAGTAAACATAAATTGACAAAAGAAGTCCTTCCTACCATTATAAATCTCTAGACATCCTATAATATCCTCAATTTGTATGTGTTCACCATTTATATTAATTACAAGTCTCTTTTGATATTTTTCACAGGGTAAAGCTACAGTGTTAATTATGCTACCACAGTGGCAGTGCCTGAGTATTTTAAGCAAAAATAACTCACCGTGGTATGAACAGGCATCTGCCACCTCACAACTCAGGGGATAACACGTCACCTCTATGGAGTAGTTGATGTTTAAAGATCTCACTAACTCACACCTTCAGGCTAATCAAACCATACAGATAGAGGAATTTCAGATTGGACATAATTGTAATCTCAGCAAGGATTGGGTGGCCCTTAGAGGAATTGCCTGAAATAATCAAGTCTTTTGTGTACCATATAAAAATTATATTGAAGATATAGCTAATATATTGTCCCATGGATGTTGTCAAAAGAAAGTAGATAAAATTATGTTTTGGCCACACAACCTAAGCATATCTGGGAATTGTCTATAAGAAAACATTAGCAAAAGATATATTTAGTGACCTGGATTTGATTCTTATATTGAAAAACAGCTGTACTGGGATGTAGTACATGCCAGACTACTTAGTTTAACCTGTTAAAGGTGAGTGGCAGGTAGTAGTAACTAATATTAATTGAATGCCTATTGTATGCCAGCCACTGTGCAGGGAGGAGCCTTTCATATGACTAAATTTATCACCACCATGACCAAACATACTCAGTATTATTATCCTCATTTAACATAAAGTGGTTAAATAACATGTATATTCCTACAGTTGATCACTGTCAGAAATAGAATGCAAGAACTATGGACATTAAAATGTAGGTTGTGTATACACTCTTTGTCTAGAATTCTGATTGGTTTTACTAGATTATAGAATAAACGGATATTTGTATGTTTTCATTTCAAAATGTATCCAACTCTAAAACTGCAAGACACACAAAACAAAGGCTATGTATCTTCAATACTGTTATACAGCTTCTAATATAACATTTTCTGATAATAAAAGAATAAACAATTATTGTAGAAAATTCTGAAATTTTTGAAGAAAATAATAGCTAACAGGTTAACAGTGGCTCACAACAACCAGAGGCAGAAATGTTATTATTTCCCTTTTACTAATAAAGAAACAAATGTGCAGAGTACTTATGTCTTATTCCTAGGGTGACACACTTATAAGTGTGAAAATTAGAATTCAAAGCCAAGCAATCTACCTTGAGAGCCCACATTCGTCTCCACTACACTGTCACTCATAATCCCAATAGCCAGAGAAAGCTGTTGTCAATATTTTTGTTCATTCCCATATATGTGCTTATATTTTAAAGGTGGTTGCAAAATTGGCTTCCAACTCCTATGCCCAAAGCTGGATTAAAATCATAAATCTCTCAAGAAGCTCATTTTTTTCTGAGATCAAATATCCCAGTATACCTAAGAATAACACAATGGAAAATCATATCCCAGATTTAGGAAAACACAATTAATCCTTTTATTTTTTTTCATTTAGTGGATATCCTGCATTTCTATTGCATAATCAGGTTGTCTGACATTTGTAAAAGGCAAAAGTTCATAGCCCTGAATTTCCCAAATCTCCAATCTTCTGCTCTTCTCTCCATATTTTTGTTATCTTGTAGAGATCCCAAGGCTTTCATTAGCCCTGTGCTTCCCCTCTGCTTAAGCTTCACAAGCTTTTGCCTTTAGGGAGACTTTCAAAATGATATATGTTCTTCCAGAAATCAGAATATAACTAACAAAAAACACTAATCAAAAATTATTTCACAGTGCAGGAACCCTGATCCCCATATGGGACTTTGTCTACAAAAATGTATTTCACTAGCAATTTGAAGTCACAAATGAGTTCATCCTGGCCTGTGCTCAGTCTGTCAGGTTTTCTGGCTCCATGTAAATAGTTGAAGCACCTGTAAGATGTATTTTCAGTCTTAAACAGTTACTCTTTAAATTGAATTATTCTCCAATGTAAAAGCATATGTATTTTTGTAGGCAGACCATTACACTCCAAATCCCAGTATCTAACCATTGAATAATAATTGTGGTAGAAATCTGAATCTCTATGAATCTCATTGTCTAAAGAACTAATAACCTTGACCATTCTACCTGCATGCCACCTCCCTCCCATCCCTGTCTGCCCATATTAATCTGCTTGGGTTCTATTAACAAAATAGGCTGGGTGGCCCTAGCTGGTGTGGCTCAGTGGATTGAGTGCTGGCCTGTGAACTGAAGGGTCGCTGATTAGATTCCCAGTCAGGGCACATGGCCAGGTCCCCAGTATGGGGTGTGCTAGAGGCAACCACACACTGATGTTCCTCTCCCTGTCTTTCTCCCTCCCTTCCCCTCCTCTCTAAAAATAAATAAATAAAATCTTTTTAAAAAATAAGCTAGATGGTTTAAAAAACAGAAATTTATTTCTCACAGTTCTGGAGCCTGGGAAGTCCAAATCTTGGTGCTAGCTAATTTGGTTTCTGAGAGAGAGAGGGAGAGAGAAAGGGGGGGAGAAAGGGGGAAGGAGAAAGATAGAGAGAGAGAGAGATCTCCTGTGTTTTTTCTTAGAAAGACACTAATCCTTTCTATGAAGACCCCAGCCTTGTGAACTCATTTAACCTTAATTACCTTCTTAAAGACCCTATCTCCAAATAAAATCACATTAAGAGTTAAGGCACAACCTTATTCCACTGCCTCAAATTGTTTATTTATCAAAGTTTATACCTGTATATTCCAGAATATATTTTTCATATATTCCTGCCCTGTCTCTTTTTTATGTTGTTCTTCCCTAGAGCTTCTACTAGTCTAAATCCTAAATATCTTTATTGTACTGGATGCAGATATCATTATAAGTAACCACTACTGAGACCAACATCAACCTTAGGGAGGGAGCATATTTATCTTTGTCTAGGGTAAGCACTGGTATCTTTTACAGCTTGTCAGTGTGGTCAGAATTCATATATAACTCCTCAAAGCTATATTTCTCTGCAACTGTTGCCCAAAATATTGTCTAGTCCAAACACTACCCACTTCTTTATACTACTGGCCCTGCCACTGATTTTGCTGCTTCAGTGGACACTCTATCAAAAAGTCTGGGCTCAGGAATGATAGTTACATCCTCCATGATTGCACAAGATCAGGGGCAGCTCATCTCCATCACCCCAAAATCTAGGTTCTGAGAGATGAGGCATGCATCCAATCAATTGAAAGTCCTACTTCATTTCATCCTCCAGGATTATCCAATGCTCTTTAGAGGAAAAGAGCTTCCCACTTGCCAGGGTGTGGCATTGCTCCTGTGACCAAAACTACACAAACACAAAATACTACATTAGTATTTATCCAAGATTTGAGTTTTTCTGTTTTGTTCAAGGTCACCTTGTTATACGTAAATCCTTTACTAGTTGCCTGTAATGGCTGCAGCCAATCTGAACAGGTCCAAGGCTCAGGAAGGAAGAAATGCCAATATTAGTATATTGTATTGACTAAACTTGTTCCAATGCTTTGGACTTTTCTCCCTACGTATATCCTAGGGCTGCAGTGAGTTGAAACACAGGTCGCTGTTGAAGACTCCTCTTCCTAGATAAAGAAGCCCCAACAGGCCTAGAAGATGCCCCCTAATTCCTTGAATTCAACCTCCTTGACTTTAGTTTGGCCTATTCGAAGGAGGTGACTGACATCAAATACAGAAATTGCCTCAAGTGTGTTTCATTATGGCAGCCTGTAGAGCATGATTCTAAAATAGGAGCCAGTAAGATAAGTGAAGGACGAAATATGAAACATGCCACTGAGAAGCCTGAGCTTTTAAACTGCTCACTAATTATCCCAAAATCTTCAAGTGCCGGCATTGTGGTCCAATAAAGTCCTTGCTGTTGATCAATTATTTTTCACAGATTTATTGATGTACAATTAACAAATAAAACTATATGTAATTGAGTGTACAATGTGGTGATTTGGTATACATCTGTGTTGTGCATGTATTTTCTCTTCCTTATGATTTTCTTAATAACAATTTTTCTAACTTAAAGAATACAGTATGTAACACATAGACAAAATGTACATTAATCTACTGTTTGTTATTTATAGGGCTTCTAGTCAACAGTAGGTTATTAGTAGTTAAGTTTTTGGATGAGTAAAAAGTTATTCATGGATTTTTGACTGCATGGGTGGGTCAGTGCCCTTGACCTCCATGTTGTTCCAACATCAACTGTGCATTATTTCCCCTCAGAAGTTGTGAGGAAGGAGGAGAGCAAGAAATCACACTGGAAATTAATTTTAGCTTCTAAAATCCTTCTTTAACATTTTATAGATGTTTTATGTTTGTTTTTATATACTGGCACACATTTGATATTAAGGTTTTTTCAATAAACTTAATACTGTTGCTATTATGAATGGAATTTTTTTTGCCATTATGACCTCATAATACTTATTGTTGACATGCATAAATTCTAATTTTTATAAATTTATTAATTTCCTGGGTATCTTCCAGAATATTTATAATTCTGGGAGATTTTTAGTTATTTTACTGGGTTTTCAAGACATAAAATTATATTATATATAAATAATGATGTGCTTGCTTCATTTCCAAAAGTTGTCTGTATTAATCCTTAGCTAGAACTTCTAGGGTTATGTCAAATAATGTAGTAATAAAAGGTATCTTTATTGCTGGTATATAGGGAAGTCAGTTTTAATAGGAATTTGTTTCCTATTTCCATATTAAGTATAACATTGGCACTTAGTTTATTTTAGGTGTTTTATTTAAAAGCAAGTAATAGAAAACTCAACTCAAATTGGTGTAAATGAAAAGGCTATTTTTTATTTCACATAAGTAAAAAAATAAAGGTAAGGCATGCAGAATTCAGCTACAGTACATAATGTCCTTAAGGATCAATCTTTCTGGTATTGTCCACAAACATGTCTAATATAGGTTAAAGTTGGGTAAGCCCTTGGCCTAGAAATTTCATGGAGAGAAGCTCAGTATTTTAGCACTTCTTGACTTAAAGAACATACTTTTTAATAATGGAGGCACTTTTTATTTATTTTTCCTTTTCACTGTATATCAGGAAGTCAAATGACTTACTTTTAGAGATTTCTTTTAAACTCCTTATGATGTATACCATTTCCCTTTGATACCTTTGACAGCTTCATGCTATAGTGATTTACTGAAAGATTAGTTCTATGTGTGTGTGTGTTTGTATGTGTGCATTCACACTCATGTAGCTATGTACTTCCCAACTATTTAAGTATAAAAATCAATGTGTTAAGACCCAGGAGAATGGGTTTGATTCCTGATTGTCCCTTAAATCTTCTCAGTTATGATATTGACCTAGTTTGCTTGCTATTGCGTATGGCATTGATAAGAAAGGGAATGGCTAAAATTGCAGAAGAAAAAAGGCAGAACCTACAAGTTGCTCTACATACAGAACATAGTATCTGGCAAGAAAGACAATGGAATATATTTGATATTGGTATTTGTTCACATGGAGAATCTGAGGTGTAGATGAAAGAGCATGGCAATATATCCGTTTCCCAAAAATGAGATTCAATATTATGACAGTATCTTTAAAAAAAAGGCAAAGCTCAGTTATTAAAACCAGGCTCAAATCAACATAGGATCATTTAATGATGATTTCATTCTGAAATACAGCTCCCTAAATTCTTCTGCCAAATTCAGGATTAGTTTCCATACTTGTGATCTTTTAACCAAGGGCCAAAAGATGTATATGATGGCTTTTAACACAGGGAACCTGGCAAAGCCGGACAGATTTAAGGTTTTTAGGGGCAGGTTCTGTTTTTACCTGTGTTCACCAGAGAGTAGACTTGATATAGAAGGCTTACATATTATTGTTTTATTAGAAAGTGAGAAATAAAGAGAGAAAAATCAGGGAAAGGGAGAAAGCTAATATGATAAGGTGTTATTGAGCTCCACTACTAAATACGATTACTTGATTCTTGGAAGTGATTACCGGTGTTCCCCCTAGCTCTACCCTCTTGTTTTATAGACTATAAATAGACTATTCCAGGAGAAGAAGGGCGTGAGGAGAAAGCTGAAGGAATAATTGGCTTATCTGTTCCTCCCATTGGTCAAAGATTTAGTCTTAAAGCTTTAATTCCTCTGTTTCTATGTTGCCCATAAATAGGCAACGGCACTGCTCCCATGACTGTGTTTATGACAGTGTTAACAGGAAACCCTGGGGCAGGAGGCAAGCAGCTTGCTGTGAGGGCAGGATGTCAGGAACCTTGAGGTTGCACCTGAAAAAATTGGTCAGAACCAAGGTGACCATATAACTTATAGTCTCAAGTGGAAAATTTATGAGAGTGAAAAAGGGCAACTTAATAATTAAAATAAGACAACAGGCTTACAAACACTGTCAGGCAAACTGAAATGCAAGTCATTGAATCAGATCACAGGTATGGGAAAAAAAGACAAAAAATAAAGGAAAGAGGGATCATTATGATTCATAAGAAGTGTCTGACAGCTTTTTAATTCCTAAATATGAAAAATATATGTAATTAGTAAAAAGGTTTTCTTTGATTTTTTAGTATCCTTTAAAAAAAAATCTTAGGCAGAAGCCAACTAAGTTTAACAAATTAAATCAGAGCTGCTCTTGTTGAAGTCAAATAGTAGAATTCAAAGACCTGCCTTTTGGTTTCCTTTCAACAATTTATACCCGGCATTGGAGAAAGTTTTAGAGCAGCACTGTCCTGTGGAAATGTAAAGTATGAGATGCATAGGTGATTTTGAATTTCATAGTAGTCATGTTAAAAAAATAGAAAGAAATGTATAGCTAGTTTTAGAGATATATTTAATTAACCCAATATATGAAAAATATTAGCTTCAACATGTTATCAGTGTAAATACAATTAATGAGATATTTACATTTTTGGACCAAGTGTTCAAAGTATAACGTGTATTTTATAATTATAGCACATCCCAGTTTAAACTAGCCCCATTTCAAAGGGTTCAATAGCCACATGTGGCCAGTAAAGACCTTGTTGGATAACAGCACAAGTGTTCATAAGAACACTATTCGAAACGTTTTGCAACAAAGGGACACTTTACCCAGGACTGCTCATTTCTTCCCAAAATACCACCATCCTTGAGAAAAAAAGTTTCAAGTTTTTCTTATTAATTCCAAATTTACATTGAGAAAAGATATCGGAAAAAGGGTAGTTTTATCAAGTCCATTTTCATATTTGTGAAGAATTGATCATTTTGACCTTCTTATCCACAAGTAAAAGAAAGACAAATTTGCTTAATGAAATCAGTCTTAATTTTAATACTATTTAAATAATGTGATAGAGCACTGATTTTGACCTCAATATGATTGAGTCAAATCATTTTGATATGAAAATTCTAGCTCTTAAAGTTTCAAGGCACTAATAGGATGTACTTTTTATGACTGCTTAAAAAATCTATTAGAAATCCATATTTTCAGAGTTGGTGGATGAGTTAGGAATTGGGAGAAAGTGGTCAAAAAGTACAAACTTCCAGTTATAAGATAAATAACTACTTGGGAAGTACTCTACAACATGATGACCTTAGTTAATACTATTGTATAGTATATTTGAACTTGTTAAGAGTAAATTTCGAGTTTTTATCACAAGGAAAAATACCTTTTTGTATTTATATCAAGTGATCGATATTAACTAAACTTATTATGGTGATGCTAATTGGGGTTCCTTATTTAAACCTCAGGAACACTTTATAGAAATGAAATCTTACAAGTATAATATGTTCAACAGGTAAAAGATAATATTTTCAAGAGGGGTCACAGAGCTTTACTTTCCACTTTCATCTTGCTCCTTGAGGACACTCAGGATAACCCTAGATTTTTCTCAGCACAATTTGACAAACACTGCTTTAACCCATGAACATTTTCTGGCCATTATTTTAAAAATCAATAGCACACATTTTCCAGGTGGTTAACATAAATTATGTTTAGAAAATCAGCCCTGGCTAGTGTGGCTCAGTGGATTAAGTGCTGGCCTGTAAACCAAAGGGTTGCCAGTTAAATTCCCTCTCAAGGTACATGCCTGGGTTTTGGACCAGGTCCCCAATACAGGGTGTGGGGGAGGCAACCTCACACTGATGTTTCCCTCCTTCTCTTTGTCCCTCCCTTCCCCTCCTCTCTAAAAATAAGTAAATAAAATCTTTAAAAAAAAAAAGAAAGTGATCCTATGTATACAGTATGTACGAGTCAAAACTGCACGACTCCAGGATGGGACAAAATGCCTTGGTCTCATTAATATTTTTCTCAACTCAATTCTATTTCATTCAATTAAAAAATCTTATATTGGATGCTTGCATATTTAACAAACTGTGTGAGGTGGTAAGAAAAATAGACATGAATTAGGCAAGGCCCCTATCTTTAAAAAGAGTATCATCTTTTGAATAGTTGAATAACTGATTGTATAGCTATAAGGTCTGGATAACCTAGACAGTCTAATTCATTCAACAAATATTCACTGATGCCTACTATATTAGAGAAAATGCAGTGTGTGAGGCTGGAAATGAAAAGATGGAAGATTGAATAAGAGCATATTCATCCTCAAAGAACCCATAACAAGGAAGAGATAGTAAAAACCTATGCCTTGGTGCTAACTCACACCTTAAGTAACTTATTATTGTATAAAATACAAGTACATTGTTTTATTTTTAAGATTTTTTATTTTATTTATTTACTTTTACAGAGAGTGGAAGGGAGGGAGAAAGAGAGGGAGAAAAGCATCAATGTTCTAGTTGCCTTTTGTACACCCCCAACTTGGGACCTGGTCCTCAACCCAGGCACGTGCCCTGACTGAAAATTGAACCAGTAACCTCTCAGTTCACAGACCAGTACTCAATCCACTGAGCCATACCAGCCAGGGCAGTACATTGTTTTATATATGTGTGGATTGTATCCTCTGCATTATTTAATCTTATACTCTGGAAGCATCCAAGGCCTATTATTATATTATGCTTTGCAGTATTAGTGGTAGGAGCAGTGATTAATTTTTTACATCTGTGGGAAACTGGAGTGGCATGAAACCTCCAATATTAAGATTTTGTCTTTGACTTACTATATTAATGGCCAAAATTTAATGAGTAGAGTTAATGCCTTTATTCATCAGTTTTCACATTCCAGCCATGTATTTCCTAGGAATCAAAATAAAAAAGTCTACTGAGCAGTAAAAAAGCTCCTGAACTTGGTCCAAAATCACCCTTTCAAGCCATCATGGGACAGCCAACTGACTTATCATTAATTTCAAAAGTACATTTGCTTCACTGGCTGGTGTGGCTCAGTGGATTGAGTGCTGGACTGTGAACCAAAGGGTTGCCAGTTCAATTCCCAGTCAAGGTACATGCCTGGGTTGAGGGCCAGGACCCCAGTTGGGGGTGTGCAAAAGGCAGTTAGCATATTGATGCTCCTCTCCTTCTCTTTCTCCTTCCCTTCCACTCTCTGTAAAAGTAAATAAATAAAATCTTTTAAAAAATAAGTGAATAAATTTTTAAAAGATGTATGTTTGCTGCTTTAATGATTTTAACTGCTTTATTACAGCTGACACTGGTATATTTGAAGCTGCAACTAAGGAGAAGGTATATTAAAAGAGGCTGATGAGCTGCATAATGACAAGAGATAGAGGTGGCAGAATCAAAGACTGTAGAACCCCACGTGTACTTTCTTATGTGATAGCAAACATCCTTCAGTACTCATGTAACTCCAGATGGGCCTAAGAGAATGACAAAGAAAAGCTTAAAAATTGAAGCCCATAAGGCTGACCTGCCTTTTATAAAAGTAGGTCCTTAACCTAAATGGAGCACTAATTGATGGGATGTTTTAGTGTTTTGGGGAAAAGTCTGGAGAAAGCAGTCCCTTATCTGCTGAATTAGCCTTCTGCCCCCATCTTCCTGACCTGTCTTGCAGAAAGAAGCAGGTTCATTGGAGTTTGACTAGGCACTTCACAAAATCCACAACTCCTCTACTACATCTTTCAGAATGAACGACATCTGGCAGTTGCAGCTAACATTAAGATTTAATTTAGGAAGAAAGTGGGAGAATGCCTAAGAGTGTAGTTTGATAAATTGTTACCCGACAATGTAAGAGAATGAAGGGTTCTGAGGAATCATAAAGTCTATTTAGTAGATATTTATCATAGATCATATATCTATCATTATTACTCATAGGATTAGAATATAAATAAAATAGATTTAATACAGACTATGTGCTGGGCATAATTTAATCTTCCCTTGTTGATTGAAGTAATACTTCAATATAGTGTATATCTTTCAGTATATAATTATGAATGTAAGTTATCCCAGTAAAGAGAACATTCCAGTTGTATTTTCTGTATTTAGACAATTTTATTTGGTTTATGAGACATAGTCAAATGAATAGAAACAAAACTTATTGAGCATAATCCATTATAATTTGTCATCTGAATACTGGGTATCTGTCCTTATAGCTTTGAAACAATGAAAAGATCATTTATATCAAAATGAACAGGTGTACATGTATTCAGGTGTACATGTATTGGCTTTTTCAACATTTATATTTAATTCTAAAATATTGTAATAATAACATATTTTCACTCTACTATTGACCTCATATACAATGAGACAGTTTGCCAGGATTATGATTCATTATGCATAAAACTTAGAAGGCTGTTGTAAAATCTTTGTCACAAATTATCATGGAAAAATGAATAGTAGAACCAAAATTCAAGGTTATAAAAACTACTATCAACAAGTAAATGTCATGAAAATATAAATTGTTTTTCACTGAGCAAGCTAACAACATGAATAAGAGAACATGTAATAAATAACTTGTTATGATAAATTCAGTACAATAAAACAATTCATTGAAAGCTTGTGATAAAATATTCAGTGTGCAACATACATAAATATACCTTAGTACTGTTTAAAAGGCCCCTTTACTTTAACAATGTCATGTAAATTGCCAACAGTGATTTAAATAACTATTAGGAAAGCTAAGTCTGATACTTATCCCTTTATCATGATTTTTTTTTAATTCAAAAGACCATAAAGTGTTACATTTTAAAATCATGTGAAATGTTTGACAGCCCCCAACATATTCCTAAATCTGATACTGAATATTTGGCTATGACAGTGCTTATGATAAACAGCAATGCTTTAGGAATCATAGCTTCTAACACATTTTCTCTTATCTTGGGGAATCTAAAGGAAGCGATAAAGTTTTCAACCTTACTATAGGACTACATTATTTTATTTGTTTAGATGAGCATTAAAATCAATGTCTTCAAGTATTTACTATTGTAAATCAGTGCTTGGATGATATAAGCCATTGTTTCCCAGCCTGATCTTGAAAAAAGTCACCCGAGACTTTAAAAATGCAGATTTCCCAGTCCCATTCCAAACCAACTCAGTATGAATATCTAGGTGAGGAGCCTGGAGCAAATTGGAGACACTGTTAAAAACAGTTGCCTACAATGCACATAGAGGTACATATATTCTTTTGAATTCCTGTTTTGGGTTTCAAGGTAGCGCTATTTACAATAGCCAAGATTTGGAAGCAGCCCAAATGCCCATTAGTAGATGAGTGAATTAAAAAGCTGTGGTACATTTACAGCATGGAATACTAACTACTCAGCTATAAATAATGAAGGAAATCTTGGCCTTTTGGGGCAGCATGGACAGACCTGGAGAACATCATGCTAAGTGAAATAAGCCAGTCAGAGAAAGACAAATACCATATGATCTTGCTTATGTATGGAATCTAATGAACAAAATAAACTAATGAACAAAATGGAAACAGACTCACGGATACAGAGAACAGACTGACAGCTGTCAGAGGAGAGGGTGTTGGGGTCAGGGTGAAGAGTATGAAAAGATTAAGCCAAAAAAAATCAGACACAGACAACAATATGGTGATTGTCAGAAGAAAGGAGGGTGTGGGGAGACAGAAGAAGTTCAGGGTGGGGAATAAATGAGGATGGAAAGAGACTTGACTTGGGTTGGTAAAGACACAATACGATAATGAAATGATGTGTTCTAGAACTGTGCAACTGAAGCCTGTATAACTGTATTAACCAATGTCATCCCAATAAAGTCAATAAAAATAAGGTAAAATAAAATAATAAAATGAAATAAAATAAAATAAAATAAAAATAAAAACCACTGCTTAAGCGACCTTTTACTTTGAATACCTGGCCTTCCACTTAAAGGAAGAAGTAGTTTCCTTGAAGTTAATTCAACAATTTAATGTACATTTATTGAGTGCTTATTCAATAAATCATATAGCACACTGGTTCATAATGTTGCACGGATTTGGAACTAGGCACCCTAGACACAAAATTGTGACACTCCCTCTTACTGGTTGTTTGACTCTGCCTGTATTACTTAAACATCAGTTTCCTGCTCTGTAAAACAGGGGTACCAATTTACCTACTTCATAATGTGAGGGTTAATTGTGTTCTTATTTGTATGAAGCTTAATATTTGGCACAAAATGCTCAATAAATGCAAGCCACTAATTTATTGACTACTATTAATGACCAACACTAACACAGGCCATATGCTGTGGTTCAGTTGGGTAGGGGGTGGTAAAAAATCAATAGCAGCTCTTTAGTGACTCATAATTTAGTAGAGGATACAAGTAAATGGATATATTAGTTATCCTTTGCGGCTATACAAATTATTACAAATTTAGCTGCTTTAAACAACATCTATTTATTTTCTCATGATTTGCATGAGTCAGAAGTCCAGGTTATTTTGCATTGGCTCTTGCAAGGTCAAAGTCAAGGTAGTAGACTAGACTGTTTTTATCTGCAAGCTCTGAGAAAGAATCTTTCAAGTTTATTCAGGTTCTTGGTAGAGTTCATTTCCTGGAAGCTGTAGAAATGAGGTGACTATTTTCTTGCTAGCAGTCTGCTAGAATCTGCCCTCTGTTTCTAGAAGCTGCCTGTATTCTTTCTGATGTGGTCTTTTCCATCTGCAAAATCTATAATGTGTTGAGTCTTTCTCAAGCCTAGAATCACTCTGACTTACACTTCTGCCATTCTTTTCTGTTTTTAAGAGCTAATGTGATAATATAGGGCCCATATTAATAATCCAGGATAATCTACCTATTTTAAGGTCAGAAGATTAGTAATATTAATTATATCTGCAAAGTCCCTTTTCCCAACAACATATTCAGGGGACTAACACCAGGAGGTGGAGCTCACAGTGGAAAAAATTTTGCCTACCTCAGTGAATAATTACAATACATAATGTTAGTTTAAAGGGTATAGAATTCTTTTATTAAAAGGTTGTGTTAAAATTCCAGTTCCATTATGTTTACCAATGGTGCAAGTATTAGTTTCTCTCATATATACTGAGGGATTGGGAATATACCAACCTCATATGATTCTTATGAGGATCATTGAAATATTTTATGAAGCCTTTGTAAATATAAATGCTACTTAAGTGTGAGCCAATTTGAGTGCTATTGATAAGAGTTATAGGCACATACAATGGGAATAGAAAAGAGTGATTAATTTTGTCTGGAAGAGTAAATGAACACTTTATAGAGGAAATGTCATTTAAGTCAGATGATAAAGTGTAGATGTATTACGGTTGGCTGCCTTATAGCAGCCACTAACATATATTTAAAACATATTATCTGCCAGAATCTGTGTTAAGTATCTTATATGCCAAATGTCCTGAATGGTCATTTAGTTATACTAACTCTAGAAGGTATATAGGTGGATTTTACTAACACCGCTGAATAATATGAAGCTGATTTTGATCAACAGTATTCAGGGAGTCCAAGATGACAGCAGAGTAGGTGGAAGTTACACTTACCTCCTCCCTGGACCAAACTGGAATTAAAACTAAATTATAGAAAAATCATCCTGAATAACCAAATGGACACTAGCTGTAGAGAAGTCTCATAACCAGGGACATATGGAAGAAGTCTCATCAAGACCAGTAGGAAGGGTGGGGATGCAAAAGGAGCAGGCCCTGTTCCAAAGGGCAACATATCATATTCTGGAGGGATATCTCAGTTGCAAAGGTTCCCTCTGAAGAGCACACAAACCCATGCTGGGTTCCCCAGCCCAGAGCACTAGAGCCAGGAAGAGGCGGCCACATAATATCCAGCTGTGAAAATCCATGGGGATTCTGTCTGCCAAGGGGAGGCTGAGAGCTTGCCAAAAGCTTAGGTACCATCTTAAAGAGGCGATGCACAAAATGTTGTTGGCAGCCACTCACCCTGGGCACTGGCAGAAAGAAGGAGGAGAGGACTCAAGTCATGTGAGAAGAGCCTGGGGTTTGTGGCTCTAGAGAGAAAGCCGAAAGGACAGCCACCAGTCTCTCTGTGCTGAGTCTCTCTCCCACAACTCAGATGTCAACTCTCTTGAGTGGAGTACTCCTCTCCTGATAGCATCAACCTGGGGTAATGTATTAGTCCCATGCTCTGAACTCCCCATCATCCCCCCTTGCAGAGTTCATGCCCTGCTGAGGAGTCAACTGGCTGGGCCTGGGGTGTACCAGGAAGAATCAGGGGTGTCAGTGATTGAATTGTGTGGCTCTGGGGTGGGGGCAATTCCCCGTACTTTCCCACAAGCCTGACAAGCACCTCCCCCTCATGGGAGGTCCACTAGATCCACCTGCTAGACTACCAGAAGTTCAGCACTACCAAGTTCAGGCTCTCCAGGAGGTCCAGTAACAGTCTGGAACAGACTGAGTTGTGTGGCCTTAGGTCAGTGGGCATTTTTTCCTTGCATGCATGACTAGTGCCTAGCCCTCATATGTTTAGGCCTGATAAATTCTGCTGGTCACACGCTAAAGCCTCCTCGAGACCCTGCTGAACTACAGTGGTATGTAGACACCCAGCAGATAGTAGTTAGTCTTGGTGTACCCTGCGACTTTTTGCTGAATGGCCTCAGACCCAGCACTGGCTCCTACTTTGAACCTGTATCAATCTGGTGAACACCACTCACCTGTACTTGGTGACTCACTGAGAAACTGCAACATGCAATTTAGTACTGCTAGAGGATCTGTCAGTGACTGATCCTAACAGGTATCTGGAAATAGAGGTAGGTGGGGGCAGATGGAGATGGCCTTTTGCTGGCCTGCTCCCAGATTCAATGCTGGTGGAAGCCATCCTTGGTGGATAGCTTGGTCCATCCTATGCACATTCAGGCCCAGTAGAAGCAGCCACTAACTGTGGTTTGCTTTATAACTACATACAGGTTGCCCAGGGTCCGCCATAGGCAGCGTCTGACACTCATACCTGCACAAGAGTCCCTTTCAAAAGGCCCCAAAACCAAAAGACCCAGTGGCAAGCTTCAGACAACAGAGCAGGATCTAATTAGTTTCACAAGTGGCATGTCCAAAGGGAGATCTCTGCAGTTACCAGATATAGCTGAGGCCATTTCTGCTTCACAGTCAGCACCTGCACAGCAGCTTGTACACTGTGGTCGGGGTGGAGCCTCACAGTCCACCAGCCTAAGGGTCAATGAATAGTCCAATAGAAATCAAGACTCAATCACAAAGGAAGGCTCACATAACACACAAGGAATATTCCTTGAGCACCCAGCTCAGGTGATCAATGACACTTTGCCACTGGGTCCCACAGGACACCTACAACATAAGTCCACCTTACCAAGACTGGAAGTCATGGCAGATCTAATACACAAAAATAAACACAGTCAGCCAAAATGGGGGAAAAAAGAAACATGTCCTAAATGAGAGAAGAACAGACATTTTCGAAAAAGACTTAATTGAAATGGAGGCAAGAACTCTACCAGACATAGAGCTCAAAACAATGATTATAAAGAGGTTCAAGGAACATAGCGGGAACATCAACAGCATGAAAAAGGACATAAAAACCATAAAAAACAACCAGTCAGTAATGAAGAATACAACATCTGAAGTAAAGAAAACACTAGGAGGAAGAAACAGTCAGTTTGGTGAACCAGAGCATTGATTCAGTGATTTGGAAGACAAAGTAGCACACACACACACACACACACACACACACACACACACACAGAAAAATCAGAGTAGCAAAAAGAAAAACAGAAGAAAAAAGAATGAGGATAGTTTAAGGGACCTTTGTGATAACATGAAGCATAACAAAATCCCCATGATATGGGTACCAGAAGGAGAAGACAGAGAATAAGAAATTGAGAACCTATATGAAGAATTAAGGACTGAAAAATTATATAACCTGCTAAAGAGAGAAGACACACAAGTCCAGGAAGTTCACAGAGTCCCAAACAAGATGACCCAAAGAGACCCACACCAACTCAAATTATAAGTAAAATGGCAAAGGTTAAAGACAAAGACAACATCTTAAAAGTGGCAACAGAAAGACAGTTACTGACAAGGGAGCTCCCATAAAATTGTCAGTTAATTTTTTAACAGAAACATTTCAGGACAGAAGGGATTGGCATGAAATACTCAAAGAGATGAAGAGCAAGAGCCTACATCCAAGACAGCTTTACACAGCAAGGTTATCTTTTAAAATTGAAGTAGAAATAAAGATCTTCCCAGATAAGAAAAAGCTAAAGAAATTCATTACCACAAAATCAGTATTACAAGAAATGTTAAAGGATCTCCCTTACAAAGGGAAAAAAGAGAAACATAGTTATAAAGAATAATACAACAATAAATACATACATACCAATAAACATTTTAAATGTAAATGGCTTAAATGCTCCAATAAAAAGACATAGAGAAATGCAAATTAAAACAACAATGAGATATCACCTCACACCTGTCAGAATGGCCATCATCAATAAATCAACAAACAAATACTGGCAAGGATGTGGAGAAAGGGAACCCTTTTGGCACTGTTGGTGGGGATGCAGACTGGTGCAGCCACTGTGGAAAGCAGTATGGAGATACCCCCCAAATTAAAAATGGATCTGCCTTTTGACACAGTTATCCCCCTTTTGCAACTATATCTGAAGGAACACAAAACACTAATTCTAAAGAACATAAGCACCCCTATGTTTATTGCAGTATTATCTACAATCACCAAGATATGGAAGCAGCCCAAGTGTCCACCAAACAACCATAGAACATTTACATGATGCAATACTACTCAGCAGTAAAAAAGAAGAAAATTTTAGTCTTTGCAACAGCATGGATGGACCTGGAGTACATTATGTTAAGTGAAATAAGCCAGTCAGAGAAAGACAAATGCCGTATGATTTCACTTGTGTGTGGAATCTAATGAACAAATGGAATTAACAAGCAAAACAGAGGAAGACTCATAGATGGAGAGTAGATGACAGTTAAAGGGGGGAAGGTTAGGGGTTGAGAGATGAGCAAAAAGGAAAAAGAACTCATGGACATCCACAACAGCGTGGTGATTTCAGGAGGAGGGGTGTATAAGTGGACTAAATGATAATGGAAAAATACAAAAAAAATTAAAAAGACATAGGGTAGTTGAATGGATAAAAAAAACAAGACCCGTATGCATACTGTCTACAAGAGACCCACCTCAGAATACAAGACACACAAAGACTGAAAGTCAAGGCATGGAAAAAAACATTTTATGCAAACACAAATGAAAAAGACGGTCAGGTAGCCATATTTATATAAGGTAAAATAGGCTTTAAAACAAAGGCAGAAATAAGAGACAAAGAAGGATGCTATACAATGATAAAAGGGTCAATTTAACAAAAGAATATAACTATTGTAAATATTTATGCACCCAACATAGGAGCACCTACATATGTAAAGCAAATCTTGATGGACATAAAGGGAGAGATGGACAGAAATACAGTCATAGTCGGGGATTTTAACACCCGATTGACTTCAATGGATAGATCTTCCAGACAGAAAATCAACAAGGAGTCAGCAGCCTTAAATCACACACTAGATTAAATGGATTTTAATTGATATCTTCAGAGCATTTCACACCAAAGCAGCAGAATATAGGCCAAATATGACATATTCACAGCCAATATCATACTCAATGGGGAAAAATTAAAATCATTTTCCTCAAGATCAGGAAAAGACAGGGATGTCTACTTTCACTACTTGAATTCAACATAGTACTGGGAGTCCTAAGCACATCAATCAGGTAAGAATAAATCAAAGGCATCCAAATTGGAAAGGAAGAAGTAAAATGCCATCATTTCCTGGTATTAGACTGTATATAGAGAACACTAAAAATTCCACCAAAAAACTAGTGGACCTGATGAATAAATTTAGTGAAGTAGCATGATATAAAAATAAATATCCAGGAATCAGTTGCATTGTTACAATAATGAACTATCAGGAAGGGAAACTAAAAAATACAATCGCATTTACAATTGCATCAAAACATACCTAGGAAAAAAATTGACCAAGGAGGTTAAGACCTGTACTCAGAACATTATAAGACACTGGAGAAAGAAATTGAAGCAGATACAAACATATGGAAGCATGTAATGTGTTCATGGATAGGAAGAATTAACATTGTTAAAATGTCTGTACTATCCAAAGTAATATATACATTCAACACAATTTCTATTAAAATAGTAATGGAATATTTCACAGAACTAGAACAAATAATCCAAAAAATTTTATGGAATCACAAAATACCCTGAATACCCACAGCAATCTTGAGAAACAGGAACAAAGTTGGAGGTATTACACTACCTGATATCAAACTATTCTATTGTACAAGGCCAGAGTAATAAAAAGAGCATTGTACTGGCATTAAAACAGACATATAGATCAATGGAACAGAACAGAGAGCCTAGAAATAAACCCATGCCTTTATGGTCAATTAATATTTGACAAAGGAGGCAAGAACACACAATGGAGTAAAGATAGTCTATTCAATAGATGGTGTTGGGAAATTTGGACAGATACGTGCAAAAAATGAAAGTAGGTCACCTTCTTACACCATATATGAGAATAAACTCAATGAATTAAGACTTAAATGTAAGACTCGATACTACAAAAGTCTTAGAAGAATATATAGGTAGTAAAATTGTGGTCATTTCTCTTAGTAGTACTTTATCTGCTATATCTCTTTGAGCAAGGAAAATAAAAGAAAAAATAAACAGCTAGGACTATATCAAACTAAAAAGTTTTGCACAGTGAAAAAATAAAAACACACCATTGACAAAATGAAAAGACTCCTCAAGGAAAGGGAAAACGTATTTGCCAATGATACATCTGACAAGGGATTAAGATCCAAAATGTATAAAGAACTTATACAACTCAACATGAAAAACACAAACAATCCAAATAGAAAATGGGCAAAGGACTTAAACATTTCTCCAAAGAAGACATACAGATGGCCAATAGACATATGAAAAATTGTTCAATGTCATTGATTATCAGGCAAATGTAAATTAAAACCACAATGAGATACCACTTCATACCTGTCAGAATGGCCACCATAACAAATCAACAAACAAGTGCTGGCAAGGTTGTGAAGAAAAGGGAACCCTAGTGTGCTGTTGGTGGGAATGCAGGCTGGTACAGCAGCTTTGGAAAAATATTATGGGTGTCTTTCAAAAAATTAAAAATGGGACTGCTTTAGGACCCAGCAATAGCACTACAGGGTATATACCAAAGAAACCCAAAACTCTAATTCAAAATTACATATGTACCTCTATGTTCATTTCTGTGTTTACTTACAATAGCCACCCTATGGAAGCAACCCAAGTGCCCACCAATAAACTAGTGAATAAAAAAGTGGTGGAACATACATACAATGGAATGTTATTGATACTTAGCCATAAAAAGAACAAAATCTTACTATTTGGGATAGCATGGGTGAACCTAGAGTATATTATGCAAAGTAAGGTAAGTCAGTCAGAGAAAGACAAATACCATATGACTTCACTTATTTGTGGAATCTAAACAATATAAATGAACAAACAAACCAGAAACTGACTCACAGATACAGTAAACAGACTGGTGGTTTGTCATGGGTGAGGGCAGTAGGGTTGGAGGACTGAGTGAAAAAGATGACGGGATCGAGAGGTACAAATTGGTAATTACAAAATAATCAATGGATATAAAGATAGCATAGGAAATATCGTTATTAATATTGCAATAACTATACGTCATGCCAGCTGGGCACTGGAGGTATCAGGAAGAATACTCTGTAAAGTATATGATTGTCTAATCGCTATGCTGTATACCTGAAACTAATACAAAATAATATTGAATATAAATTGCAATTGAGAACATTAAAAAAAATTTTTAAGTGTTCAAATAGGGAGTGGGTCACATGTTAGACACATTACTTGAGACAGTTTTAAACAACTGTGCAAAAATAATATATATGGAGATATACACGAAAACATTAGCTTTATTTACACTTTCTCAAGAGGAACTAGGCTAGAGACTTGAGCCTTTCACTTTTCACTTTCTGTCAAACACTACTTATCGTCTCCCCCACAGACATTGCCCCCTTTATTTCAGTAGCACTATTCTATATTTTTAGCTGGACTTATGGATGAACAGAATAAAGACTCTATTTCTCAACACTGTTGAAGGTAGATTTGGCCATTGGACAAAATTATTTTGAAAAATGTAGTAGTCTGTTAGGGCTGCCATAACAAAGTATTACAAATTGGGTGCCTAAAAAACCAGAAGTTTATTGCCTCATAGTTCCAGAGGCTAGAAGCCTAAAGTCAAAGTGTCAGCAAGCTTGATTTTTTCTGAGGACTCTGAGAGAAGCATCTTTTCTAAGCTTCCCTTCTTAGCTTGTAAATGGTCACGTTCTCCCCGTGTGCACGTCTGTCTCTTGTTCAAATTTACTCTTTACATTAGGTGGACCAAAAAGTTCATGTGGTTTATTTCCCCTAACATAAAAGACACTTTTTTTCCCTTTTTCACCAATAACTATTGATTTAGATATTTTGAGAATGTCAGCTATCTCCTGCATGGTATAACGTTGATTGTTCTCAATTAATGTCTCAATTTCATTGTTATCAACTTCAACTGGTCTACCTAACCATGGAGCATTGTCTAGAGCATGAAACTCTAGCATGAAACTTCGCTAGAAGCTCAGCATGAAACTTCGCAAACCACTTTTAACACATTCAATCGGTCACAGCACCCTCTCCATACACTGCACAAATCTTTTTTGTGTTTCAGTTGCATTTTTACCTTCCTGAAATAAAGCATAATATGCAAAAATATTGCATATTTTCTTCCACCTTCAATATTAAAATGACTACATAAAAATTCACCAATTTTGATGTGTTTTCAAATGCATGCTGATATGACAGTTGTCACAATACAGTCTAACAAAGTTGTTTTGAATGAAGTTAAAGACAACTAAGCACTACTAGAGCCATCTGAGGTGGAAAAAAACAACAAAGTTTTTTGCCTACCCAATATAAGGATACCAGTCATTTTGGATTAGGGCCACCCTAATTACCTCATGTTAACTAATACATCTGCAATTACTCTATTTCCAGATAAGGTCACATTCTGAGGTATAAGGGGTTAGGATTTCGACATGTGAATTTTGGAGTACATTAAGCAACCAATAATGTGATTTCTCAGAAATACCTTTAAATTGGGAAGGGAGGCAAGTACTTTTCTTCAGTGTTTCCTCCTTTTAGGACAGGATAGAAACATGACATCTAGAGCTCAAGATGATTTGGGAATGGAAGTCACATGGCAGAGCAACCAACTAGAAAGGACCTAGGTAAATCCTTGAAAATGTAGAGGCAGCCTAACCCTCCCTGGATTGCTAACCTCCTTAAGACTGATTTACCAGAGAAAGAAATAAACTTTTACCTTCTTTCAGTGACTATTATTTTGAATATTCATTTACATGCAACAAATCTTATTTTATCTACTTATTACGTTTTGAATTATTTTTCCACATATATTATTTTTAATTAAAATGATTTTATTTTCCTTTATTTAGGGAGCTCTATTTGTATATTAAAAATATTTTTTTTTAGTCCTCACTGGTGTGGCTCAGTTGGTTGGAGCATCATCTTGTAGACCAAAAGATCATGGGTTTGATTCCCAGTCAGGCACATATCCAGGTTGTGGGTTCAATCCCCTGTCAGGGCACATATGAGATGGCAACCAATCAACGTTACTCTCTCACATGTCTCTCTCTCTCTCCCCCTCCCCCTCTCTCCCTTCTTCTCTAAAAGCAATGAAAAAATATTCTTGAGTGAGGATAAAAAATAAAAAATATATATATAATTTTTAAAAATTTCAACTAACATTATTTTTAGTGAAATATGCTATTGTTTTATATCAAGATTGTTTTTATTAAAATGATTAAAAATCAAATTAGAAAAAATTTTATTTTGTCTTCCTTATGTAACTGATATATGGAAATATTACCCCTTTTCTCTTTTGGTTATTTGCATGTATTTATCACGGAAGACTGCACTTATATATGTCATTAAACCTTCCCTGGAAAAACATTTTTTTTTGCAGTTTGAGACTATGTAATATGGAAAGCAAACTCTTTCTCACCTACCTTTTCTCTCTGTTTTTTTTTCAACTGATATGGGAAGTAGAAAATAGAACCCAATAATAGGTTAAGATACCAGCTTGTGACAGGTAAGCAGTGGGCCTTCTGTAATGTGGGTAGCTTCACACATGGGCTGTAGGGTCCTTTTGCTGTTACAACCTTTAGCTGCTTATATAAGTAACATTTTAATTTTATATGCCAGTGATTCTTATCATCTTTCATGTCATGAGCCTATTTAAGAATCTGTTGAAAGCTATGAATTCTCTCCCCACAAAATGCACATACCTACAAAAACCTGAATACAATTTCAGGCTCTATCTATCTATTCAGGCTCTTTCAATCTATTAGATTGTTTACAGACTCTGAGCATTCATCCACAGATGCCAGTTAACTACACTTGCTCTGTGCAATCCTAAAATATATTTCTAATACTTATTTCCTTGTTTCCTTGTTGATCTAGCCTGAAAAAGTACATTTTGAAATGCAATGGAAATTTCCCAAACATAGAAAAATATTTAATTAGTGCAGTTTTATTTTTTTTTGACAAAGCCATGGCTTCCTTTCTCTGATCCTTCCCTTTCCTCCAGTGTTTCTCTCACCCCCACCTCTTCAACATATGGCACTTTCCTATAGCAATCAAAAATCTTAATTTATTTTTATCAAAATGTGTTTCCTGGAAAGGACATGATAAAGTATTTATACTAAAAGTATAAGTTGTTAATGAGCATTAAAGTGACATCCTTCCCAGGGATTATTTTCCTTTTAGCAGAAGACAAGGAATATGAAGCCAAATAGTTGATACGGACATCTAATAGTAGATCTAGACATTGAGAAACTGGTGGGTGATGTACATATTGGAGTTGGAAGACTTTAGAGAGCTTATTAATCTTACCATGCATGCAGTTGACCATTCTCCAGTGTGAAAACCTGGCCATGTACTATATAGCAATTTTCAATTGGTGTGCTGCAAGAATCTCTAAAACTTATAGTACCCAACTATTCAGTCAGGGGCTCTGACCTCTTTTCCCTTAGATTGTCAAATAAAAAATTGACAACAGCCAATGCAACAATAACTGTCTGATGTGAATGGTCTTGAACCATAGACATAATAAGTCCTATAATAGAGTTGCACCTTATTGGTCATGTCACATAATAAGGCTGTGTCTGACTGATTAATTCTTGGTAACAGAAATCCTTTTATACAAGCATGGGCACCTGATTTTTTAAAAAGTCACTCTGGAACAAAAAGTGTAGGTAATTACAATTACTATTTTTTGGCAAATCAATCAAAATTATGCCTATTTTGTCAGATCAGCAGAAATTATATTTTTGGAGTGCCACAGAAGTTTAGAAATTCACTTATGTATGCTATGAGATGAAAAAGGTTGAAAATCACTGTGTTAGAATAATACTCCAAAGTGCAAATTTTAATTCATACTTAGTGCTGAGATTTTTCAATTATTTTGAGAAATTATTCTTATTTAAATTTGTATAATAATTAAGCCATGCTCTAACGTTGTTCTAGTGTACTTTCTTTGCAGAAATTATAAATTCAGGACTTTTTCTACCTCAAAATTATTTCCATTCATGCTTGGTGCTTCAGAGTCATTGAATGTAAAATTATGTGCTTATCTACTAAGAAAGAGTTTTGCAATTCCCCAGTCAGGGCGCATGCCTGGGTTGCAGGCCAGGTCCCCAGTAGGGGGCACACAAGAGGCAACCACACACTGATGTTTCTCTCCCTCTCTTTTTCTCTCCCTTTCTCACTGTCTAAAAAAGTAAAATAAATAAAATATTTTTTTTTAAAAAAGGAAAGAAAGAGTTTTACCCTGGCCGGTGTGGTTCAGTGGACTGAGTGCCAGCCTGTGGGCTGAAGGTTTTTGCTGGTTCAATTCCCATTCTAGGGCACATGCCTGGGTTGCAGGCTAGGTCCCCATTTGGGGGCATGGATGGGGCAACCAATCTATGTTTCTCTCTCTCTCTTTCTTCCTCCTTTCCCCCTCTCTAAAAATAAATAAATAAATAAAATCTTTAAAAAGAAAAGTTTTGTTACGGAATTTCTTTGCATAAAATTATGATCAACCTCAACTGGAGTCAAAATAAAATAATACTGTCCCTGCTAGCTTAAACAGAAAACATAATGATGACACTTTGGTTCAATGTGTACATGCAAAAATATTCAATATACTAAAGTATTTCGAAAATGCTCATTTGTTTTACTGATGAAAATCATTCCACCTAGAATATTCCATTTAGATTATTTTTATGATTGTCCTATTGTCATGATGCAGTAAAATGCAAAGTGAATAAGTAGAATGGAAAGTCTTAAATTTTAGTCTCTAAAATTCAGCAGACTACAGTTATTTACAAAGGGAGGTCTAGCCAATAAGGAAGGGTCTTTTTGTGCTTTTCTTAAAAAGCAGAGTCCTTAAATACCTGCTAAGAGTTTTATGCCCATTATGATGGGCTAGGTGATGGAAAATAAACAGGCAGCACCAAAATCTGAATGACTTATACATTAGTTTTCTATTCATGCATAGAAATTACCACAAACTTGGTCATTTAAACAATTTTCATTAATTATCTCACAGTTTCTATGAATCAGAAGGGCTGGCATGATGTGACTGGTTTCACCAGGGTCTCACCAGGTTAAAATAAAGGTGTCAGTTGGGTTTGTGATCTCATCTGGGTCTCGAGATCCTTGTCCAGGCTCATTTAAATTGTTGGCAGAATTCAGTTTCTAGCAGTTGTACAGACTGATTTCCAGTTTTCTTGCTGGCTGCCAGTTACTCTCAGCTTCTGGAGGTTGTCTTGATGGTCCTAGTATGTGGTCTTCTTGCTACATAGCAACTTGTCTCTTTAGTGCCAGCAGGGAAATTTCACTCCAGTCTGCTACAGAGGAGTCTGTATAATGTAACAAATGTGACTATTCCAACAGTTTTGCCTGTAATGTAACTAATGGAGGGAGTCATTATTCCATCATAGTCATAGGTCTTTTCACAATGCTGGGATAGGTTCAGGCAGGGTCGATACACTAGGGAGCAGGATTATTACGAACCAGTTTAGAATCCTGCTAAATACAACCTATCATGACAAATGTTGATTTCTTGCTTAATCAAAGTCTATTGCAGGTATGTGTGTCTCTCCAGGGCAACCATCCTTTATATTTAGCAATCCTGACTGGCTTAGTCTTTTGGCACTGCTACATCTACATGATACTTCTTGCTCAACTGCCTTGGCAAGGGAAGAAGCACTGGAGAGATAAGCAATGGCAATTAAATATTTCAACCTGAAGTGATATGCACCACTTCCACTCATGTTTTATTAGCCAGTGAATCCAATGGCTATGCCTAACTTAAAGAGACAAGGGAAATGGAACCTCCCAACACAAGTATATAATAATCAAATATTGGTAAATAATAGAAATGCCTACTATAAAATATTGATATCAATCTCAGGCTCTTTTCTCATAGGTAGGTCATATATTAGTGTAAGATGAGTTCCCTTCATTTTTAAAGAGCTTGATTGAGCTATATCTACACATCATACAGTTCACCTATTTAAAATACACATTCAATACACATGATTTTTAGTATATTTACTAGATGAGTTCTGGAATGTGTAATTTTCTAAGCATTTTTAAGCATCTATATATGTGCAACAATACTGACTCCAATGTAGAGAAAAAGAAAAAGAAATGAAATGATTTTTGACCTTGTGATTACAATCTAACTGGAGAAGAGAAAATGAATATATAGGAAATCATTAGCGAACCATCTCGAGTACTTAAATATATATATTTTTCATATGTATATTTTCATACATATATATGAAAATATTGAAAACACAACTCCAAAATGGGAAAGCAAATTACATTTATTGAAGATTGGCTACTTGACAGCAATCATGTTACATGTTATGTGTATTATCTCATGTAAGTTTCATAGTACTCCTTTTTTCTTCAATTTTTACAACTGTGGAAGCTAAAGCTCAAAGAAGTTAAATATCTTGCTTAATTTTACAGACCGAGAAAATAAGAGCCAGAATTCACTTTCAATTCATTCTTAATCTAAAACCTAGTCTTGTTATACTATAGGATATTGTCATACCAACAGATAAAAACCCAGTGGAGTGAGGGCTAATCTGAGAGTACACTGGCAGAATACAGTTTTCAAAAAAGGGCTACACATAGGTTGGTAAATCAGTGGTTCATGTGTTTGTGCGTGTGCTTTCATGCCTATGTGTGTATCAACATTACTTCACTTTTCCTCAAATAAGTAAACATTAGGACTTCAGACAATATCTGGGCTCTTTCAAATATCATTCCATTTAATTTTCTGTTATAAAATACTCATGTATTTAATTATTCAATCAGAAAACATATACAGAGAACTCACTACATCCCCATGCACCTGCTGTGCTAGGTCCTGAAATAAGTAGACTTCGAAAATTTTATGAAGAAATTGTGACAATAAAAATCATATAAGATGAATAAAGGAAGTATGCGGTGCTACTGAAGCTAAGTAGTTAAAGATGGTTGGTACCTGGGCTGAGCAAGGAAGTCTTCCTGAAAAAATATGTGAGAAATTGAACCTGAAAAGTAAGATTTTTGGGCAGAAAAGAAAATAGGAAGTGTGTTATATGTAGCAAAAATGGCATGAGGACTGTAGTGGAAATAAGAAAGCAAAGATAGTGTTTGGGGAAAAATAAACCATCATAGTGTCTGAAACACCAGGAATGTAAACCCATGTGATGAAAAATCATAGAAGGCTTTGAATGATGGGTTGAAGAGAATTATACCTGACAAGGGGTTATAGCTTTCTATTAATGGCAGAATACTTTTATAAGCTCCAAGGAGGAAAGAGAAGATCCAGAAATTAGGGAAGAACAATTGGACTCAGTTTCCTTCAAGATCAAGTTCATGGAATGTGGCTTTCTAATGTAACTACAAGTCACAAGGAAGGAAAATATTCCTCAGGTGTTATAGGGTTGATGTTATATTGACCAAACAAGGTGCCTCTTATGTAAACCTGTTTAGGGATTTTTTTGAGAAACTAATCCTCATAATGTGAATTTTGTCTAAATTTTTAGATGCATTGGGAAATGTAGGCTGTGGTCTGAAATTGAAACCTGATCTTACTCCCATAGTTCACCCCTTCCTTCTAGCTAATAGAAACATTGTTGAGGAGATCACATTTAAAATTTACAGTATATACCTGAAAGCATGCAATAAAGGGAACTTGGGACTTGTTTCCTGAGTAAGTAGTAGCATATCCTGGGGCTGGGGGCAGGAAAAGGGGCTCTTTCAAAGAAAACATTAATGAAGACAAGGACTGCAGGAAGAAGGGATAACATGAGGGAGAGGAAGTGACCATTTGGGGTGCACTGAATATCCAGGTAGTATGGTCTCAAGCATTTTTTTTTATGCCACAAAGAGAAGGTGTGCTAGACTAGACATATAACACTCACATTTTCAAACCCTCCTTTTCTCTCTATGATTTGAATGTAATATTTCTCTTTACAAAGCTTGTGTATACTTGGAAGAGGGAGCCAAATAGCCTGTTATCCCCAACTATAGCTACTCTCCTCTCTGCCACAGTCACTGGCAGTTATTAGAAACAGCAATATTGTATACTGGAGGGTGATAACTGTGGTCACCTTCAAACATCACCCCAGATAGAGAAGAGCTATCCTCCTAATACTGCCTTAGTGGTTAGACAGAGATAGCTTAGATATTTTATGTGACAGAAGGGATGAGTTTATTGCATTGGTTAGATCTGAGGTAGTTCATGTACTATCTGTGAACTTTGGCACGTTTCCTTCCTAAGTCTGAACCAGACCATATTCTAGAATTTATCTAGGAGTGCCTCCCATCTTGGTCACCAAACTCTTATCAGAATAGTGCTAGAAAGCAAAATGAACTGAGTCAAAGCAATAAAGCTGCTTGTATTGACTTCTCATAGTAGGAAGGATGTGGTGAAAGGGAACTCTCACATTGACAGTAGAACTGGAGCTGTGAGTTGTACCACTTGGGAGCAGATACTCTATGTAGAAGTCTGAGATTTTACAGTATCACATACATTTCCCTAGTCAATTTTTTTTCTTCAAGGGAGGGTGGACCATAGGCATTACTTATCATTCATATTCTTACAAATAGTTTGGGAGATATCTTTGTTTGTTGGTTTTAAGAAATTCAGATAAGTCCTTGATAAAAAGTCAAATATTTTTCTAAGATGTTGAGATTGATTGGAGACTCAAGCAAGCACTGACAAGCTGGTGGCTGCTTTTGTATGATGGATTAATTGTCTATGATAGACAGCAGAGGAAGATCTATGGTTGACATAACTATTAGATATAAAAGAGGAAGAATGTCTCCAGAGCAGGTTGAACTATGGCTTGATTACATTAAGGAAGTGTGCCAGGAATGAGATTCTTAAAAATTTGAGAAATGAAGAAGGGTCACAGAGTGTTTGAAACACATTCCCTCTATGTTGTACTAGTGTAAATATATTAGTGTATACTTCTCTTACTAAATAAGTCTTTGTCAGCATAGAGAATTCCAAGGAAGTGCTTATTACATTTTTGATGGCCCATAAGAAATGAAGGGAAAAGATCTCTTAATTTGCAACAAGATGGTGGGCAATACTACAAAAGACTGTAGAAAGTACACTGCAGAATATACCTCAGGTTCGTGAACATCCTGAGAATCCTTTCAAGGAATTTCACTACCAAAATTTAAGTATATTCAACTAATTCAAGTAGAGAGAAAAAAAGATGAGAAATTTAAGTCCATAGATATTTACATGCAAAATAAATTGGGTGATATTTTATCTTAGACTGAAGTCAATCGTAATCGCCGAGAAAGAAGTGATTGGAGTGTTGGTGGCATATGTAAAGGTGAGGTATTGTATCCTCAATTCCAGAGAACACCTTGGTAAGCTTGTTTCTTTGGCTTGTTTTTATTTTCTCCACTAACAAGATGGGGTGTTTTCTTTTTTTAATCCTCACTCTAGAATATGTTTGATTTGAGAGAGAGAGAAAGAGAGAGAGAGAAATGTGAGAGAGAAACATCAACTGCTGGGCTCCTGTATAAGCTGACCAAGGATAGAATCCTAAGCCTAGGTATGTGCCCTGACCAGGAATTGAACTCAAAAACTTTTGGTGCATGAGACAATGACACACCAACCAACTTAGCCACCTGACTAAGGCAAGATGGGTACTTAATGGTAAGCACTTTGTTCATGAAAGATTACTCTCTAGCATGAATTGTATTTTGATATATTGATTATTGAACACTGCATATTTTGGGTGTTTGGTGTTGCTCTGTAATACGGCCAATGGGTTTATTTGCCTGGCAACCTTTCAAGTCACATGCCTTTGTTGCATTTTTTTATTTGTTTGTCTTTGTTTTAAACATACTAAGCTGTTGTTAAAGATCTGGAAATTACCTAGAAATACATTAGCAAATGAAATTGACTGACCAGTTTCTGGATTCCATGTAAATAAACATGCTTATTTAACCCTTAATGAAATCTGTGGGTGAAACAGGAGGTAAGAGTAGAGTGCCTTAGACAATAAAAGACTCTATCCCTTCTTCTCTTCCTCGTCTGAACTAAGTAATCACTTCAAATCAAAATCTGTCACATTTTCTGTGGCATATCTGTATATCTATCTGTATCTCTCCCTCTGTATAAAACTGCTTATATCCTAAGGTAAAATATTCTGCTTAAGAAATACTTAATTCAAAACCATTTGATTGTCTCAGAAAAGATATACGTTATTCATATCCTTTTGAGTTCTTTTTTTATTTGAATACTCTCAAATTTCCATGCTATGTTTCACTCTTTTTGTCCTTGCTAACTCTAATTCTCTGTTTTACAAATGGGGGAAATTGACTTACACAGAGATTGAAAAGATACCGGCAGCCAGTTGGTGACCAGGAGAAAGTTAAATGATTCCCTGAACGAAGTTCCATTTATTAATTAGTTCCAAAAGTGAAAGAACAAATGTATTTTCATAGCAGCATTATTTTCAATAGCCAAGTACTAGAAGCAACCTAAGTGCCCATCAGTAAATGAGTGGATCAAAAAACTGTGGTACATTTACACAATGGAATACTACACAGCAGGAAGAAAGAAGGAGCTACTACCCTTCATGACAGCATGGATGGAACTGGAGAGCATTATGCTAAGTGAAATAAACCAGTGTTGAAAGACAAATACCATATGAGCTCACCTATAAGTGGAAACTAATTGACAAAACAAACAAGCAAGCAAAATAGAACCAGAGACATGGAAATAAAGAACAAACTGACAGTGACCAGAGGGGAGGTGAATGGGGATAACAAGGGAAAGAAGGGGAAGGTTCAAGTCAGGGAACATGTATATAAAGGACACATGGACAAAGACAATGGTGGGCGTTGAGGGAGGAATCAATGTGGAAGGTGGAGGGTGGGCAGGGCAGGGGAAAACAATGGAAGAAAAAAGGGGACAACTGTAATTGAACAACAATAAATTTTTTTTAAGAAAAAATAAAATGAAATAAATATAAAACAAAAAATCAAATAATTAAAACCTGCCTTTATGTCTAACAATAGAGGAATTCTGTGTCTGCTTATGCTAAAGCCATCAAAGTAAAACCTTTTCATTGTTCCAATACACTGCACAGGTCTACATTATTCATATAATAAAGGTCAAAATGATAACATTATCTGATGTCATTTTATTTGAACAGCCAGAGGAGCAACTATTTATCTTATTGAGCTTCTCTACTAATTTGTTATTCTGAATGTGAAACATGTGATGTGTTATGTTATTTCACTTGAGCAGTGGCAGGACAAAAACAATAACAAACAAACACAAACAAACAAGCCTGGGTTCTATATTGGCAAGTGAGTATGCAACTTGCTTGGAGGGGCATTAAGATTTTCAAGCTAGAGGAGTAATTGAGTTAACTTGTAGACATCTGTGAGAGGCAGGCAATTTCATGGGAATTGAAATCAGAAAGATATGGATTCAAATCTTGACTCTGTCACTTATGGAATAAATGACCTCGATAAAGCGAGTTAACCAGGTTAATCTAAGACCATAGGTTTTAAGAAACAGTAAAATTTAAAATATATATATAACTTACACACTAACATGTGGTTCCAGCCTCTATCACCAGGTAAATGATACAATAAAATCAGATGAACAATTTGTAAGTTATACAAATGTCTAATCACTATGTTGTATATCTGAAACTAATATGATAGTGTATGTTAACTCTAACTGAAACATTTAAAAAATAATAATTTTTAAAAGATACAATAAACCCTCACAAATAAACAGATGAAGAAATATTGATTATTATCACTGTCTATGGCAGATAGTTGCCTTCCCAATATCCATTTCCCCTTTTTCCTCACTTATAGAATGTTAATTTTGTTCATGGAAGCAACACCCCTAGCTAAAACATTTCATTTGCCATTCTCTTTCTACCAAGGATTAGCCATAAAACACAGTTCCAGGCAATGAGATCAAAGGCAGAGTCAGCTTGGATTTCTGGAAGATTTTAGCAATTCCTGATATAGGGGGCACCTTTCTTGTTGCTCCCTTCTTTATTTTATTTTTTCTTACTTGGACTTGAAGCTGGGAGTGGAGCAGTGATTTTGTGATCATGCAATGGGCATATGGATAAAACTTAGAAGCTAAGGAAATCAGAAAAGATGAAAAGGACACTGGGTTCATAATGCCATTGTGGAGCCACCCTATCAGCATTGGATTACTCACTGCAGGGCTTCTCATGGGAGAAAAATATTCCTTATTTTTTAATCCATAATTTTCTAGGTTTTTGTTACTAATGATGAAATGTAATCCTAAGGAACATATCAGCATTTTGTAAAATAAGGGATATTTAAATACTTTATATTTTTCTATCACCAACATCCTGTCAGGGCATTTTTAGCCCTCTATCGCTTTGGCTGCTGCCTCTACCTTTTGCTCTGGAATTGCTTAGTTTTATATACTATATCTTCTAGATGAGTCTTCCCCTACTTCCAGATATTTCTCTCAGCTGGGCAATTCCCCTCAGGAATTTTCTGAATACATATTCCTGTTGAAGCTTCAAAACCTGTATTCTCATGGGCTAAGAAATGAGAAATATATTCTCTGTCAGTTGTTTCTTGAAACTTTGCTTTTTCTTTGCTTGAAAATTTTCTAGGTTTTGTGTAACTTGTGAAACAGAATGGAAGAAAGTATCCTTTCTACTACTTCTTTTCCTGAAGCAATAGTACATGCCTTGAGAGTTGAGTGCTACTCTCTTATTTCACTACTCCTTTGAAGTAGTCCCAGCTGAGTTACATTTCAAAGAGCATTTATTTCTATATTTTGATGGCATATTATTTAGGAAATGAAAATTTATGACTATTATAACTATTACCACTTCATTGTAGGTTGTCTCCTTTGTTCAAGAGTTTTAAAAAATCCATTGCCCAGATTCAGTTTTTTATTTTGATTTCTTTACAGGGGTCTAAATCTATCTTTTTAAAAAGATTTTATTTATTTTATTTTTAGACAGAGGGGAAAGGAGGGAGAAAGAGAGGGAGAGAAACATCAATGTGTGGTTGTCTCCCGCACACCCCCTACTGGAGACCTGACCCACAACCCAGGCATGTGCCCTGACAGGGGAATCGAACCAGTAACCCTTTGGTGTGCAGGTTGATGCTCAATCCACTGACCTATACCGGCCGGGGCTGAAAAAACTTTAATGAATATGCCTGGCGAGTATATCTGTTCCTAACATCTAATTTTAACTTCCTCATATCACTTACTTTAGAAATTTATCTTGTAAATATATAGATGATTCTATCTCTAAATCTAATCTGACAGTCTTTTTCTTGTAATAGTGTGATTTTTTTAAAATTAATTTTGTAACTAACAAGCTTGTTCTTGAGACAATGAAGATGGCAGAGGAGTGAATGGAAGTCACACTAACCTCTTTCCAGGACCAATCTGCAATTATAACTAAATTATGGAGAAATCACCAGGAACAAACAACTGAACAATAGTGAGGGAGAAGCCTTATAACCTCAGACAGACAGAAGAATCAGTTCAGCACAACCTGACTGGTAAGGAGTGCGTTGGAGACTCGACAGGGCTAGCTGGATACCCTCAGGCAGCAGTGCCAGAGGGATGTTTAAGGGGCCAGTTGGATCCCCCTGAGAAGAGCAGGATCTAAACCATAAGCGGGGTCCCCAGCCTACAGCACCAGAACCCAAAAAGTACACAGATAACAGCCAGCTGCGAAAAGCGGCAGGGCTGCTCTCTGCCAGAGATGGGCAGCTGGAGACTGAAAGAGCCTTTTAAAGGGTGAAAGCATAAATTTTCATCTGCAGCCACTTACGCTGAGCTCCGGGAAAGATAGAGGCAGGGTAAGCTGGAGACTCCTGAGGAGAGACAGCGACAGAGGCTTTGGGGAAAGAACTGAGAAAATAGCTGCTGTGATCCCAGTGCTGAGTCATCACCATGCAGCAGCAGCCATCTTGCCCAGGCAGACCACACCCCTGAGCATCAGCTGAAGAGGAAATAATAGCCCTACCCCCAGGAGGGACTCCACCCTGGCATTGTGGTACTTAAGCCTGACTGCTGAGAGCAGAGTGGCAGCCAGTAGATCCCTGCAAAGGCAGGGCAGAGTAGACTAGCGACACTTGAGGAGAGACTGGGGACGGGGACTTTGGGGACAGAACCAAGAGAGTGGACTCGGAGATCCTGGTGCTGAATCATCCCCCATAAGGCAGCAGCCATCGAGCTCACACAGACCACACCCCTCCAAGCAGTAGCTGCCTGAGGGGAAACATTAACCCCAACCACAGGAGGGATTCTGCCCCACCCTATGGTGTTTAAGCCTGACTGCTGAGAGCAGACTGACTAGATTAACAACTGAAGGAGAGAGCCACAGGTAGTAGATCCCAGGAAGTCTCGAACAGACTGTCCTAGGTCAGACGGGGTCAACATTTAACATCACCAGAGGCAGATCCAGAAAGAAAAAACAGCAGTAAATACTAGAGGCTACCAAGATGAAATCCACTGTTGTTCTCTCCATGAGTTGTGATATTTTCTTTCCTACATAACTTTTTAACATTCATTTCTTGTTCATCAAGTTTGTGCATATTAAGTCTCTAGATTTTATACTTCAGTTTATTTCTCTCCTTTCTTATAGTAGTCTTTATCTCTTTACAGCCTTATTAATACTGGTTCATTTGCTGTTGATAGTGGGATTGCAAGAGGAAAATATTTTTGCGGTCATGGGTTTGTTTCCTAGGGTTTGTGGTTTTCCTCTGGTAGGCAAATAATAGGAAGACAAAGAAACAACCCCCAATTGAAAGGGAAGGTGGAATCCTCAGAAAGACTACTAAATGAAATAGTGGCAAGTAAACTATCAGATTTTGAGCCCAAAACAACAGTTATAAGGAAACTCAATGAACTCAATGAGTTCAGTGAGAATTACCAAAAATGAAAAACTATGAGGAACTTACTGCAAACTATATCAGCATGAAAAAGGACATAGAAGCTATCAACAAGAACCAAGCGGAAATAAAGAATACAATTTCTGAATTGAAGAACACAGTAGAAGGAATCAAAACCAGGCTAGATGAAGCAGAGGATCGAATCAGCGAGCTGGAGGACAGGGTAGGAAAAAACTCCCAGGAAGAGAAAAAAAAATGAAAAAAGAGTGAAAAAGAACAAAGAGGTGTCAAAGGAAATGCAGAACACCACAAAACATAATTATATCCATATAATAGGAATACAGGAAGAAGAAAAGGGCCAAGAAATAGAAAACCTATTTGAAAAAGGAACAGTGGAAAACTTCCCTAACTTGATGAGAGGAAAAGTCACACAAGTCCAGAAAGCATAGAGGGTCCCAATCAAGAGGAACCCAAAGAGACCTACTCTAAGACACATCATAATTAAAATGGCAGATATCAAAGACAAAGAGAAAATCTTAAAGGCAGCAAGGGAGAAACAGGAAGAAGTATCCAAGGGAGCCCCGATAAGGCTAGCAGCTGACTCCTCCACAGAGACACCACAAGCCAGAAGGGAATGGCAAGAAATATTCTGAGTAATGAAAAGCAAAGGCTGCAACCAAGACCACTCTACCCAGCAAGGCTATCAAGTAAAATGGAAGGAGGAATAACGAGTTTCTCAGACAAAAGAAGGCTAAAAGAATATACCTACACCAAATCAGCATTGCATGATATTTTAAATAGACTGCTTTAAGAAGATGAAGAAAAAGAGTGAGAGAGAGAGGAACACAAGTACAAAGGGAAAAAATGAATAAATACCTATCAATAATAGCTTTAAATGTAAATGGAATAAATGCTCTTACTAAAAGTTATAGAGTAACTGAATGGATAAGAAAACATGACCCACACATATGCTGCCAACAAGAGACCCACCTCAGAACAAAAGACCTACACAGACTGAAAGTAAAGGGTTGTAAAAAAATATTCCAACCAAATGGACAGGAAAAAAAAAGCCAGGGTAGCAACACTTATATCAGAGAAAATAGACTAGAAAACAAAGGTCACAGAAAGACACAAAAGGACATTTCATAATACTCAAAGGAAGAATCCATCAAGAAGACATAAACATTACAACCCTATATGTACCCAATATAGGAGCACCCAAATATATAAGGAAAATCCTGGAGGACTTCAAGAAAGATATAGACAGCAACACACTTATAGTAGGGGATTTTAACACCCCACTGTCAACAATGGGTAGATCATCCAAACAAAATATCACCAAGGATATTGTGGAACTGAGCAGCTTATTAGATCAAATGGACTTAACTGATATATATATATATATATATATATATATATATATATATATATATATATATATATAGAACATTTCATCCCAAAGAAGCAAACTACACATTCTTTTCAAATGCACATAGAATATTTTCAAAGATAAACGACATGATGGGACACAAAACAACCATCAGCAAATTTAAGAAAACTGAAATCATATCAAGCATTTTCTCAGACCACAAGGGCTTAAAACTAGGAACCAACCTCAAAAATGTTCAAGTTCATGGAGACTGAACAACATGTTATTAAACAATCAATGGGTCAATAATGAGATCAAAGAAGAAATCAAACAGTTTCTGAAAACAAGGGAAAATGAACATACAACAGTCCAAACCCATGGGACGCAACGAAGGCAGTCCTGAAAGGGAAGTCCGTAGCAATGCAGTCCTACTTAAAAAAAAGATAGAAATGTTTTAAATAAACAACCTAACACTACATCTACAAGAACTGGATTGACAACAGCAAACAGAGCCCAGAATGAGCAACAGGAAGGAAATAATTAAGACAGGAGCTGAGTTGAATTGAATAAAAGAACAAGTCAAAGGATCGATAAATCTTGGAGCTGGTTCTTTGAAAAGATAAACAAAATTGACAAGCCTTTAAACAGAGTATTCGAGAAAAAAAGAGAGAGGATGCAAATAAATAAAATTAGAAATGAAAGAGGAGAAATTACAACTGATACCACAGAAATACAAAGGATTGTAAGAAATTACTACTAACAACAATATACCAAGAAATTTGAAAACCTGAGTGAAATGGAGAAATTTCTAGAAATATATAGTCTTCCAAAACTACATGAAGAAGAAGCAGAAAACCTGCATATACCATGTTCTTGGATTGGAATAATTAACATCGTCAAAATGTCCATACTACCCAAAGCAATTTACAGATTCAATACAATCCTTATTAAAATACCAATGACATATTTCACAGATATAGAATAAACATTTCAAAAATTTATATGGAATCATAAATGACCCCGAATAGCAGCAACAGTTTTGAGAAAGAAGAGCAAAGTAGGAGGGATCACAATACCTGACATCGAACTATATTATAACGCCACTGTAACCAAAACAGTCTCATTGGGCATAAGAACACACAGATCAATGGAACAGAATAGAGGGTCCGTAAATAAACCCATGTCTCTATGGTCAATTAATATTAGATAAAGGGGGCAGAAGCACAAAATGGAGTAAAAACAACCTGTTCAACAAATGCTGCTGGGGCATCTGGACAGCTACATACAAAAAAAAATGAAATTTGACCACCAACTTACACCACACACAAAAATAGACTCGAGATGGATAAAAGATTGAAATATAAGTCACGGCACCATAAAAGTCCTAGAGGAGAACATAGGTAGCAAAATCTCAGATATTCTATGCAGCAGTATTTTCAATGATATGCCCCCTAGAGCAAGGGACTTAAAGGAAAGAATAAACAAATGGGACTTCATTAAAATAAGAAGCTTCTGCATGGCTAAAGACAACATCAGCAAAATGAAAAGGGGACCAACTATATGTGAAAACATCTTTGCCAATGATACCTTGGACAAGGGTTTGAGCTCCAAAGTACATAACGAACTCACACGTCTCCACTCTAGGAAGACAAACAATCCAAGTAAAAAATAGCAAAGTACCTGAACAGACTCTCTAAGGATGACACACACAGGGCCCAGAGACACATGAAAAGATGCTCAGCTTCACTAGCCATCGAGAGATGCAAATTAAAACCACAATGAGATACCACTTCACACCAGTCAGAATGGCCATCATAAATAAATCAACAAACAAGAAGTGCTGGCGAGGTTGTGGAGAGAAGGGAATCTTATTACACTATTGGTGGGAATGCAGACTGGTGCAGTCACTGTGGAAAAAAGTTTGGAATTTCCTCAAAAAACTAAAAATGGAACTGCCTTTTGACCCAGCAATTCCACTGCTAGGATTATACACTAGGGACCCTGAAACACCAGTTCGAAAAACCTATGTATCCCAATGTTCATAGCAGCACAATTTAAAATAGCCAAGTGTTGGAAGCAATCTAAGTGCTCAACAATAAATGAGTGGATCAAAAAAGTATGGTACATTTACACAATGGAATACTACACAGCAGAAAGAAAGAAAGGAAGAGTTACTGCCTTTCACAACAGCATGGATGGAACTGGAGAGCATTATGCTAAGTGAAATAAGCCAGGCGGTGAAAGACAGATGCCATATGATCTCACCTATAAGTGGAAGTTAATCAACAAAATGAACAAGCAAGCAAAACATAACCAGCAACATTGAAATAAAAAACAAACTGACAGTAACCAGAGGGGAGTGGGGAGGGGGATAACAGGGGAAAAGGAGGGGAAAAGTCATCAGGGAACATGTGTAAAGGAGCCATTGGCAAAGCCAAATGTCAGAAGGATTGAGTGTGGGAGGTGGGGAGGGATGGGGCTGTGGAAAGTGGTGGTGGGAAAATGTTGACCAAAAAAATAGACAGGGGGAGGCCAAGAGTAATATAGAACATTGAAAAGGTAAAGAACTGATATGTACAATCCATAGGCATGAACTAAGAGGTGTGGGGATGATGGGGTGGGGTGGAGGGGATGAAGGGGAGAAAAAAATGAGACAACTGTAATAGCATAATCAACAAAATATACCAAAAAAAAAGACTACACTAGTTCTACCCTTGCAACAAATAAAGTATATGTCCTTTTGTTCAGCTTAAATAAATAAAGTAAATAAGTAAATTTTAAAAAATTAAAAAGGTGGTTCCTATTTTATCATCTTGTTTTATCTCTGCCTTTATATCTATTTTCTTTTTTAATAGAAATATATGGTTTATAGTCTATTATTTTATCATTGGAAAAGTATGTATTATATTCAAGGCAAACACTGATAATTTTTTAACATATTAACTTATTAATGTTTAATTATCGATACCATGAAAAATATTAACTAATGTCACACATGTTAATTATTTTCATATTTTTTTATTCTGCCCTCTGGAATAACATCTCACTTTCCCATTTTCTTGATTATTTACTTATCTCATCCAACATTCAAAAATTATTTCTACTTCTTAGGCAGCACTGTTTTCACCTCAAACTAACCCAGTGTTATCTCTTATTATATATGGTCTATATTTTACAGAATTTTACAAACCACGAACAACCCAGAAATACAAAACAGAAGCAGATTTGAGCAAAACTGAGGGGGAATCTCTTAAATCCAATGACTGTTATTCTTAATATTAGGTGCGGAATAATTCATTTCACTGCTGCTACTCACAGGGGTATTCAAGCTGTATCTGCTAAATGCCTTCTAAAGGTCATTGGGAGGAATGCTGGCTGATGTTGAATTAGAACAGAAATATCCTTGGGTGACTATCAGCTGAGCTCTTAAACCAAATGTGTTAAGATCATAGTAATCAGGGCTTTTAAACTTGCTCTTCCTTCCTTCTGCAATGTTCATTCCCCAGATACTTTCATTTTCACTCCCTCACTTCTTTTATATTTGCACTTAAATGTCACTTCCTCAAGAGATGTCTGTCCTTCACTCTATCCTGTTACCTCACTATTATTTTCAATAGCTCTTATCATTGCCTGAATTTCTATTAATTATTAATTGTCCACCTTCACCCATTTTGCTTCTCTTTTTGATGGCTATATTTCCAAAATAGAGAACAGTGCCTAATGTGTACAAAGTACTAAAAATTATTTGTTGAACAAATTATTTTTTACTTGTCCCTTAAAACAGCTAACCCATAAATATAAGCTTGAATGGAGTGGGAGCTGTAGTAGAAGGAAAACTGATGAAATATCAGAAAATAAATAAGTTCAAAAATAATAACACCTGAATACTCTGAATCAGTTTATATGTATCAGCTTGTTGGAAATAATTTTAAAACTATAATGCCCAGAGGACACTCCCATCTCTCTCCTATGCTTAGCCTTCCCCTGTGTTAATTCAACACTTTAAGATACAAAGGACCATTCCCTAGTTCCTTTACTGAAGTCAGGTTATGAGTCTGAGAATTAGAGTTCAGGATAAATAAAACAGGAGAATGGAGTATGATTGCTGTTGGATGTAGTGTCTGACCTCCATAGAAGCTACTGTGAAGCAGAGAGTGTTTTCCCTTCTTAATGTTAGTTAAGTTTCTATAACTCTCTGCTTTAGGGCTTCATTTGAGCTTTTTAAAATAGAAACTACTCCCATTGTGTGACAGATCTTTGACTACCATTTCAGATCTGATGGTATTTTGCATCATTTGTTGTGCTTTTATTACTCATTAAGTGGGAAATTTGGGGAATGCAAACACATAAGTCCACTAAAACTTTTAGGAGAAAATTATTTTGCCAGATTTTTAATTTATAAGGATCACTGTGGTAATAGTGTGGAAGATAAATTCTAAGGAGTTGACATTAGAGGTAAGGAGATTGGGTAGGAGGCTTTTGCAATAAAACAGAGATGATTAAATTGCAAATTAATGATATTGCAGAGGATGAAGGGGAGAGGATAGATTTGAGAAACAGAAAAGTGACAAAAATTTAGAATTGATTGGATGCATTGAGACATAAGGATAGTTTGCTACTAAGGATGATTCCAGGTTCTTTCTCTTGAAAGATAGGACAACTAAAAGGGCCTGTGACCAGTATATGGAATACATAAGGAAGAATAGACTTAAGATAAAAATAATTAATGTCTCAGATATACAGGAATGGGCAAAAATAGGTTTATAGTTGTGAGTACATGGCAGTTAATTCTTGTATTATTATTTATTGACTTATTGTAATACTTTCCATATGAACAATTGTAAACCTACTTTGGCCCACCCTGTATTGAGTTTAAAGTGTGCTTGAAACTCAGTTGAATATATTCAATACATAATTGATTAAAAATCTCTGCAGATCATGGAAGAGATTAGGTGTACAGATAAAGATTTAGGTGTCATCACTTAGGTGTTATAAGTGACAGTTAAAGCCATATAAATGGATAGGATCACATAGTGACAGTTCGTAAAAATGATCACTTGGTTAGGGCAAACACCTATAAAATATCCTTAGTTAAACAAATGTGTAGAGATGATAGAAAATATTGGAAGGAGTGCAGAAAATAGTCCAATATTTTTGGAAGACAAGAGGGCATAAGAGTATGGAAGTTGAGTGAAAAGAAAGGGTCAGAGAGGGAGTAGCCAACAGAATAAAATACCACAGGTCAAGAAGTTTAAAAATTAAGAATGTCCATGAAATTTAGCAAGCAAGAAGTCATTAGTAATATTATTGAAAGTAATTTCATTGGAATAGCATAGGTACAACCCAGATTGTAGTGAGAGAAAATTAATGGAAGACAAATATTTTATGGAAGAGTTATAAGAGATTAAATTTCATTGGATGCAGTAACAAGAAACTTAATGAAAAGTGTCTTAAGTAATAAAAAAAATTTTTCTCAATTAATAAAATCTAAACTGGAGCAGTTCCAGAAAAGTAAAAGTACTATTATGCACCCATGTTCTTTCTGTCCACATTTATACTTTTCCATTCTCACACTGTTGGTTTCTGTCCTTAGATTTTATACCTTTATGATTACAAGATGTTTAGAGCAGCACTAAGAACCATATTCTCACACATCGTGACAATATCCAGTAGTCAGAGAAGAGGAAGAGGATACATTTCTTCTTATGTCCTGTTTTTCAGAATGAGGAAAACATGTCCGAAATCTCCTAGCAGATTTTATACATATCTCATTGGCCATAATTATGATACTATGTAATTTCTAAGTTAATAACTGGCAAAGGTAGTAAGATAGTTTATCAAATCAAAATTCACATTTCCTCCAAACATATGTCATGGCTAAGAGAGGGTTTCTTTGGTTGTGGAATATTCTATTTCTTCATCTCAGTGATAGCTATACAAATGTCTTATCTTTGTGAAAATCCACAGAACAATACATTTATGATTTTGCATTCTGCTATATGTATATTATATTTCTATACAAATTTATATTAAAATTTTCTCATCCCTCATGGGTCTTTCAGGGAGGGAAGGGATTAGCCTTATTGAAGTCAATGGTCATTAGAACTCAAATATGGTTATTATTATAAAGAAAGAAAGTGAGAAATGGCTATGCTATGTAACCTATAGTCTCTGTCACTCATCAGGGTAAATAATATAATTTGCTTAAAACAGCTTGTCAGATATAACAAAAAATAAAAATAAGTGAATATTAAACACAAAAAAATATTTATTTAGTTGCACTACCTTTATGTAAACAGTTGAATTAGACTTTTAATATTTTTACTGCATGTAAAGAAGTTAAGATACTTAGGCTACAGTAAGAAAGCTACCATTGCCCTGACTGGTGTGGCTCAGTGGGGTGGGCATTGTTCCACAACCAAAAAGTCACCAAATCAATTCCCAGTCAGGGCACATGCCTGGATTGTGGGCCAGTTCCCCTGTTGGAAGTGTGCGAGAGGCTACCAATTGATGTTTCCCTTGCACATCGATGTTTCTCTCCATTTCTTTATCTCTCTCTTCCCCTCTATCTAAAAAATAAATAAATAAAATCATTAAAACAATAAAGAAAACTGCCATTGAATTTACCTCGTCATGATTCTCAAATCTATCAGACTCAAGAACTCCTATAACTAACATTTTGTAATAGTCCTTTTACTATCCTGAAATGGAATTCATAATGTAACATACCTGCCCACATAATTTTTGAAATACAATAACCCAATTGTAGTACAAAGTAGAAATAAAAGCAAACTAATTTTTTGAAAATATAATATACGGTTTAATATGTAAATGCTAAGACATGATGATATACAAAGTCTATAAAGAAATAAGACATTTACATGAACTTATAATGAATACTTTTGGTTTTAAGAGTAGTAGGAGGAACAGAAGTTAGTTTTTATAAAAGGTACAAAAATGATATATAAGAGGTTTATGTAGATGATAGGTTAAGCAGATATTGGACACAGATGTCGAGGCGATAAAATGAGGAAAGGACAGTCTTTTAAACAAATAATACCACATGCCAAAAGATGAACTTAGACCCTCATGTCACACTATACACAAAAATTAACTCAAAATGGATAATAGATCTAAATATCAATGTTGAAACTATATAAGACTAAATATTCATTATCTTGTTTTGGCCAAAGAGGTTTTTAGATACAACATGAAAATATGGTCCATAAAGTTTTTCAAAATGGTAGATTAGACTTTTCCAAAGTTAAAAATGTTTGGGCTTCTAAAAACCATTAAGAAAATGAAAATACTAGATAAAACCAGCAAAACTAGTTTGCAAATAATATATCTAATTATGGAATTATATCCATAATATGTAAAGTACACTTTATCTTAAAAGTCTCATCACAAGAAAACATTTGTAGATATGGATAACGATGGATGATTAGACTTATTGTGGTGACCATTTCAACATATATACAAATAATGAATTATTATGTTGTATACCTAAAAGTAATATAGTGTTGTATGTCAATTATATTTCAATTTTTCTTAATATAGGAAAAATAACAAATGTGCTTTGTTGTAACAGTGTTTTCAATGGCAAATATCTTGTTCCCCGGAAATAACTAGGGAAGAATAAGAGATAAAACTATGAAGATGATGGTGCTGTAGAATAGACAGATCTGGGACTATAACATTACTATAAACATACATCTGAGGCAATAAAAACAAACAAAACAGTACAACAACAACAAAAACCTGCATGGTATAGTGGCCATTGAATGCATTATTTCAAATGCAAATTCAATTTAGCACACATTTTGTTATTACCCAGTGTTATGTCCTGAGTTGTGCCTTCCCAAAATTTGTATGTTGAAGTCCTAACCCTCCTATTTGACTGCATTTGAAGACAGGGCCTTTAAGGAGGTAATTAAGGTTGAATGAGGTCATAAGGGTGGGACTCTAATCTAATAGGAGTGGTGTCTTTATAAGAAGAGACACTAGAAGTGTATGTGCACAAAGGAAAGGCCAGTGAGAAGGTAGCTATCTGCAGGTCAGGAAGAAACATCTCACCAGAAACTAATGCTGCTGGCACCTTGATCTTGGACTTCAAGCCTCCAGAACTGTGAGAAAATAAAGTTCTCCTATTTAAGCGAAAACAAACAAACAAAAGGCTTAACACTCAATAATTATAAAAACCCAATTCAAAAGTGGACACTATTTGAATAGACATTTTACTAAGACAAAATAATGGCTAATAAGCATATTTAAAGATGTTTGACATCACTAGCTATTAGAAAATGCAAAATGCAACTACGATGATATACCACTTCAGACCCATTAGAATGGCTATAATAAAAAAGACAGACAATACTAAGACTTGTTAGGGATGTGGAAAAACTGTATCCCTCATTTAATTGATAGAAAGATATAACAGTACAACCAATTTGAAAGGTTTGATAGTTCCTCAAAAAGTTATACATAGACTTACTTACAACCTAGTAATTCCATACCTAGATATTCACCCAAGATAAATTAAAAACCTATGTATATGCAATACTAGGTACAGTATCCCTTGAACAACACAGGTTTAAAGTGCATGGGTCTACTTATAAATGGATTTTTTCAATAAATACATACAGTCTGTAAATGTCCTTTCTCTTCCTTATGATTTTTTTAATAACATTTTCTTTTCTCTAACTTACTTTATTATAAGAATACAGTGTATTATATATAACATATAAAATATGTGTTAATGAATTGATGTTATTGGTATGGCTTCCAGTCAACAGTAGACTATTAGTAGTTAAATTTTGGGGAGTCAAATTTATGCACAGTGTTTTCAGTTATACAGGGGTCTGTGCCCCTAATCTCCACATTGTTCAAAGGTCAACTGTACTCAAATTTCCATAGTATCATTACTCATAATTGCCCCCAAGTAGATACAATCCTAATGTCCTACTATTGATAAATGAGTAAAATACATATCCATACAATAAATGCTACTCATCAATAAAATGGAATGAAATACTGAAATATGCTGTGACATGGACAGACCTCAAAAACATCTTGTAAAAGTAAAAGAAGCACAATGCAAAACAGCACATACAAATGATTCCATTTATATAAAATGTCCAGGCAGGGAAATTTTATAGATACAGAAAGCATACCTGTAGTTACCTAAGGATAGAGATGAGTATAGATTTTCACTCTAAATAGTCACAGGGGAACTTTTTGGGAGGATAAAATATTCAAAACTGGATTGTTATGATGGTCACATAAATCAGAAAGTTTATTATTTGTCTAAAATAATCAAGTCATATCTTTATGGTGGGTGAATGTTATGATATTTAAATTATACCTCAATAAGGCTATTCAAAAGTGAATAAAATTATGTGTAAGGACTAACAATTTCAAACGCAAGGCAAAAATATTGTTTAACACCAAGGAATCTACAGGTCATTGAAAATAGAAAGTCACAGGATATTTGTGGGGCTTACTTTAGTAAGTTAGATACTTACTAAATCATTGATTTATGTAAAACTGGTTTATTCACATAGCTATAACCACCTGTGTTTCTAGTTTTAATGACCTTCTCTACTTTGTGATAAGGGGTCCACAAATGTCAGAGGATGAAAAAAAAAGTCACTCATAGTGAAGTAGCTCAGAAAGGAGGAAGAAAGGAGAAAGAAGGAAGAGACCAACTTGTATCAGTCATATCCTTAGAAGCTTTTTATTTTGACCAGTTGTAGCAAATTATGCTGGCCAACTATATGAACTCTGGAGCCAGCCTGTTGGATTCATAATACTGTCTCTCCCATTTACTGGTGGTATAACCTTGGAAATGTCAACTTTTCTGCCCCTCCATTTCATTACCTATAAAATAAGAAAATAATATATTAAATCATCCATAGGGTTGTTGACAGCATGAAGTGAGTTAACATGTACATAGAACTTCACAACACTAAGGAACCTAGCATAAAGTCAGCACCAGACTCCAATTAGTTATCATTATTTACCCTAGAGAATAAGTCTCCTTAGTCAATTACCAAATATGTCCTGGGACTTATAGTTCTCACGTAAAGGTCCAACTTTTGTCTAGACAATGGTAGAGCTTTTCCTATAATTGGCATTTACTCTGAGTTGAAAAGCTCCATGAATAATTTTCAAGTACCAATTACCTAATGCCAGTTTACTGCCTAATCATTTGAAGTTAATTTATATGTCAACAAATAGGGTATGCATAAAATAATGCATGAGGAGAATTCAAAATCAAGTATCTTACAGTAACATTATCACTTTCTGAAGACACTCATTTTTATGTAACTCTACATCCAATACCCTGCAATAAAATCAATATTTAAAATAGACACAAGGGAAAGATCCATCAAAGCCATGTGATATACATCTTTCCCTAAAAGCCTTTCCGTAGCGTGTGAACACATTCACAGCTGCGCTCATTCATACACTTAATTCATTCTCTCTTTTTACACTTAGTACTGATGATGTTTTATGAGGTGGTATTTTCACAGTTAAATTCAATTATTTATATAGCTTAAGAATGTGTGAGGTGAATAATAACTTTGATAATTAATTTGGTGCTTGGTGGAATATCTTTTGTGATGTTTAAAGATTACCCTCATTAAAGTAAGACTGGGAAACTAATTGTGGTTGTGTTGTCAACTTTCCATTCTTTTCATATTTTTCACCTTCTAGTTTGTAAATGTTGTGGAAGATAGAAAGCCCTAAGTAAATCATTATCAAAAGTTCTGCTGCACTCTTTTTCAAATAATCAATTAGATGTCCCAACATTTTACACTGAATAATTCTTCTTTTACTGCTCTTTTGTGATATCACTTTTATTATACCCTAAAGGCCTATATTTGAGTCTGAAATACATAGCCCATCTGTTTCTAGAGATCACATTATTCTATTAAAGACTTATAATATTTAAAAATTCCGATGAATAATCCTTCAATTATATACTTTATTTAAAATTAGTTAATTTTATGTATTTATTTCTTCAGTTGAAATTAAAGGTCTTTTACTTTTTTAAAAATCCCACAATGCCTGGGGATTCTGACTATGGTTGAATTAAACTTTAGCTGTGAAAAAAAATAGACATCTTTACATAGGTATGTAAGGATTTTCCCACACAGAACTTGCTAGATGTTCTTATTCTGTCTTCATTTAGGCCCTCTTCATGTCTTGTTAAACATAGATTCTCAGAAATTTTATTATTTTTCTCTTAATTAAAATATTATTGTACATTCCACCTTCTAATTGGTAATTGCTACAACATCAGAAAAGTACTGATATATTTTTTATTACAGAAGGCCTCATTCCTGAACTCTTTTATGTTAATACAGGTTGTAGAGTGTGGAGGTCCAGAATATAGATTCTAAAACCACACATTCTGTAGTCAAATCCCAATTCCACTTAGCAACTAGTTAGGTGTCTTTAAGTTAGTCACCTAACCTCATTAGTGATTCTGTTTCTCTATTCGTAAAATGGGGAAGATAATAATTGTATCTACTTCACAGTTTTGTTATTAAATTAAATTATTTTATTTATGTAAAGTTTTTAAAATACTTTTTAAGCATTAACAATTGTTGCTTCTCAGAGAGATTCCAGGTACATAATCTAATTATCTGTAAATACTTCAACTTTGTCCTCATCTTTTCAATAATTATACCTTTTATTTATTTAGTTTGAATCTTATCACACTGGACAGAATTTCCTAGTCAATATAACTGAATTCTCTTGTTCCTATTTTTTAAAAAAATGTATTGTTGTTCAATTACAGTTGTCCCCTTTTTTCCCCATTACTCTCCCCTGCCCTACCCATCTCCCACCTTGCAATTTCAATCCTCCTCCTCTCCACCCCTGTTGTCTTCACCCATGGGTCCTTTATCCATGTTCCTTATCTTGACCCTCTCTTGTTCCTATTTTAATGAGATTATCTTTATTGTTTCACAGAAGGTGTGGTATTTTCCATTGTCCTAAGAGCTATTATCTTCCACATCAGTAAGTATTCTTTCTCCCCTATTGGGTATGGAATGAAATTTATCAAATAGTTGTTCAGTGACTGTTAACATTACCATATTCAAATTTGGCCTATTAACATGAAATATTGAGCCCTGGCTGGTGTGGCTCAGTAGATTGAGCACTGGACTGTGAAGCAAAGGGTCGCCAGTTAGATTCCCTGTCAGGGCACATGTCTGGGTTGCAGGCCAGGTCCCCAGTAGGGGGCATGTAAGAGGCAACCACACATTGATGTTTCTCTCCCTCCTTTTCCCCCTCCTTTCCTCTCTCTCTAAAAATAAAATATTTAAAAAAAATAAATTTTTTAAAAATTTTTGAGAGATTTTTTAAAAATATTAGGTCACCCTTAGAGTTCTAAGGGAAAGTACATTGGTAATTTATATTTTCAAAAAATAAACATTACGTTATGCAAAATTTTCAAATTTAGTAGCCTAAAGTAATAGTGTAACTCTGGAGTCAGATGCTTAAATTTTGTGGGGCTTTGCTTTTGTTTTTGCTTTTTACTTTAGGGAAGTTACTTAGCTTAGCTTAGTCTCAATTGCCTAATATGAAAATGTTACCTATGGTATAGAATGTTTGCGAAGATTAAATGAGATATACCCTAAGGACTTATCACAACGCCTGGCACATTATAAAGAATAAGTGTTAGTATTATATTTTTATGTTTCATATCTTCAGTGTTTTATATATGCTTAACCTGTACAAAATAAATCCGTTTTTTCCATTCAATGATTTGTTGCTTTAAGTTCTTCTTGATCTAATATTAATATTTCTCTTGCTTTAAGTTTGCAACTTACAAAAATAATATTTTCTACTTTTATTTTTAGCCTTTTATATGTTATCTTTTTAAATAATCTTCTGTACACTTGATGTCATTATCTTGTTTTCTAAACTTCTATAAGTCACCCTTTAAAACTAAAGTCAAATTAAATAATTTATTCAGTACATATTTTCTAAATTCTTCCAGACTGCCTCTGCCATCCTAGACTTTGAGATTAAGGGGTAAGTAATACAATTGAAATATATTACCTCTGTCCTCAAGGAGCCTACACTCTGAAATATACTGAGTTTACATATATCTAATAACAGTATTTTTTTTGTTTAGTCTGCCCAACAATGTAGACTACAAAGGGTAGCCAAATTATGATATGATTATGTATAAAAGAAAATAAAAACTTTACCTAATGTGTACGTTCATTGTCTGTGTTCATTGACAATGTAAATAATTTCTGTATTTAAGGAGTTTTCATTTAGTCAGAACTAAATGTTTTGCTGCTCTGCCAATATGGATGACTTTTGTATGGTGGTTGGAAAGATATTACATGTTACTATAACTGCTCAAATGGAAACTTAGTTAGATATTTCTTTTTGTATGAGTGGATATAAAAATCCTAACTTTAAAAGAACAATTTATTTCTTTGTGGCTGTGGAGATTTTGTAAATCTGTATGAGCTCAAAAATTTTTAATGTTTTAATGGACCAAACTGAATTAACAAACTAGAATTTTAATTCTGACAACTATCTTTGCTTAAGCCCCCACATCATTACTGAGATTTAGACATTAGCTATCTCCAATTTCTTTAGAATGAATATATCTAATCATTATTTTCTCCAAAAAAAATCAGTCTTCTAAAATATTACCTTATACTCTACTTGTCTGATTTTGCAAGGAAGAAATGTGTACCCTCTTCAGGAAGGAAAGAACATTACAATGGTGCTATTAAAAATATATGGAAAAAAGGAAGAGCAGGATTTCTAACTGGCATGAAGTTGTTTATTTATATTGTATTACACAGCAGTTGGTCCTTATCCATGGTTTCACTTTCTGTGGTTTGAATTACCCATGGTCAACTATAATAAGAAAATATGAAATGGAACATTCCATAAATAAATAATTCTTAAATTTTAAATTGTGTGTTGTTCTGAAAATTGTAATGCAATGCCACCTAGGACGTGGATCATCCCCTTTGTCCAGAGCCTCCATGATGTGCATGCTTCCTGCCCATTAGTAACTTAGCAGCCATCCTGTTACCAGATCGACTGTCACAGTACCACAGTGCCTGTGTCCAAGTAAGCCTTATTTTATTTAATAATGCCCCAAACCATTCACACAACTTTTATTACAGTATATTATTATAATTTTTCTATTAGTTATTATTGTTAAGTTCTTGCTATGCCTAACTTATAAATTAAACTTTATCATAGGTGTGTATGTACAGGAAGAAACATAGTATACAGCGTGGGGCAAAAGTAAGTTTATAGTTGTTCATATGGAAAATAATACAATAAGTAATAAATAATAATGCAAAAATAAACTCTGTTTTGTGTACACACAACTGTAAACCTACTTTTTCCTCAGCCTGTATATAGGGTTCAGTATTCTGCGGTTTCAGGCATCCACTGGAGCTCTTGGAATATATCACCCCCAGATAAGGGTAGGCGGTTACTGTACTACTTTATGCTCAACCTATCCTGCCATTTGGGTGAGTAACCAGTTAGAATAGGAAGTAAGTTAGGCAATTCGTAATTGTATTCTCTCAAGGACATGGAATTATACGGTGGCATTTCCTGATGACAGAATTTCACTTTATAAGTTTGTTAGGCAGGTGAATTTCTAGAGATGTTTTCCTCATTGTTTCTAAAAATCAAATTGAGTAGAAGGTCAAATTTACTACTTCTTATTTTTTCAGTACTACTTTGTTAAATTAAGTATAATAAATCTGTAATTGCCTTAGCAACTAAGTAGTGAGAGGACATTCTTTCATTGTAATTTGATTTTAGGAGAAAAGCATACAGTCTTTAATTAAGCTGTGTTTTGTTTTGCTTTGTTTTGTCAAAGTACCTCATAAGGATGAAGAAGTTTCTTTCTATTCCTATTTTATTGAGAGTTTTTATGAATACGTGATGTTTTTTGTAAAGTACTCTTTCTGGATCAATTGAGATATCCATATATATTTTTCTCTTTTTAAATTTCTTAATTTACATTGATTTTCAAATGTTAAATTTAGCTCACATTTTTTAGGATAAGCTCCACTTGGTAATGAGGTATTCTCCTTTAGATGTATTTCTGGATATGATTTCTTAAAATTTCATTAATAAATTTTTCATCCATGTTTATAAGAAGTTGTTGTTTGTAGTTTTTTTCTTATAATGTTTATAGATTTGACATCAAGTTAATGCTAATTTTATGGAATGAGTGGAGAATTTTCTCAACGAGTATGTGTAAAATAGGTATCATTCCCTCCTGAAATGTTTGGCAGCATTACTAATGATGTTATTTTGTCCAGGAGTTTTTCTGTTGCTTTAAAATTAAATAAAAGACTTCTAAATAATCCACAGGCCAATAAAGAAATAATAAAAATTAGAAATTATTTTAACTGAATGAAAATAAAAGTACAGTATATGCAATTTTGTATTATGCAACTAAAGGACTACTTAAAGGGAAATGTGTAGCACTAAAAAATTCTATATTCAAAATTATATATATATAAATTATATATATAATTATATATATATATATATAGAAGGTCTTAAGTCAAGAACTTCAAATTTTACTTTCAGAAACTAGAAAAGAAAAAAAATTCATTAAATTATACAAAATATCACATTGTGCCCTTTACCCAGATTCCCCAAACGCTGGTAGTGCTTTACTGTACTTAGTCATTGGTTCTTTCCCCTCTACTTTTCTCTGAAACATTTAAAAATAAATTGAATACATGATGGATGACCCTTTTTTATTGAATTTTTTAGAGTGACATTGGTTAATAAAACCATACAGGTTTCAAGTATACAGCCCTATAACACATCATGTGCATACTGAATTATGTGCTCGCCACCCAAAGTCAAATCACTTTCCGTCCCCATTTATCCCTGATCTGCCCACTTCCACCTCTCCGACAACCGCTTTCCCTCTTGGCTATCACCACACTATTGTCTATGTCTGTTTTCTTTTTTTCCCTTTTTTTTTTCTTTTTGCTTAATCCCGTCACCTTTTTCACCTCAGTCCCCAACCCCCATCCCCTCTGACAGCTGTCAGTCAGTTCTCTATATTTATGAATCTGTTTCTATTTTCTTTGCTAATTACCTTAATTAGATTACACATATGAGTTAATTTATGCGGTATTTGTCTTTTCTCTGACTGATACTCCCTTATCTTTAAATACTTCAGTGGTAACTCCCTCCTCCTGTCAAAAAAAAAAAAAAAGGAGAGAGACATTGTCTTATATAACTATAGTACAATTATAAAAATCTAGAAATTAGCACTCACCTTATTCAGCTGTTACAATACTATTGTCCTCCTAATGTCCAGATCCAACTGAAGGTTACAAATTAAATTTAGTTGCATGTGTCTCTTGTTTCACTTAATAATGGAACACATTATTTCAGCCTATTTTTATAGTTTTCTTTTGTTTTTTTGTAAAGGCAGCCACTGAATCTCAGCAGGAAGTTTAAGGGTATTGTTAAAGTTGCAGAAGATAAATTTTAGGGTCAGGGTTAAATTATCCTCCAACTCCTCTTTTAATGCTATTTTTCCACTGGAATATATTCCCCCAATCTATTAGTGTATTTGTGTTGTGTACGTGTGTGAAAAAGAGTGTGTTCCATAGATTTCTCATGTATATGTCCGATAGCAGCTACTACATCTTATCATATCACCTAATACAGTGTACTAAAGTTACCAGCCACTCAATTGTTGTCTACATTTGGCTGTAGGTTAATGAAGTGACCTACATGCTTGCAGTGTGAACAAAATTTAATTAGTACACTTTTCATGTGTTGGCTAAAGACACCTTCTTCTTTGATTGTAGTACATTTTAAATTATTTTTTATATCTATTTCATTTATTTTTTTTTCATTCTTTTAATGTTCAAGTACAGTTATCTCCATTTTCCCACCACCACTTTCCCCTGCTCCACCCACTCCCACGTCCCACCCTCAATCCTTCCCCCTTTCGGCTTTGTCCATGGGTCTTTTATACATGTTCCTTCATGACATTTCCCCTTAATTTCCCCCATTGTCCCACTCCCCTTTCGCCTCTCCCCTCTGACTATTGTCAGATTATTCCTTATTTCAATGTTGCTAGTTATCTTTTGCTTGCTTGTTTGTATTGTTGATTAGGTTCCATGTATAGGTGAGATCATATGGTATTTGTATTTCACCTCCTGGCTTATATCACTTAACATAATGTTCTCAGGTTCCATCCATGCTGTTGCGAAGGATAGTAGCTCTTTCTTTCTTTCTGCTGTGTAGTATTCCATTGTGTAAATGTACCATACTTTTTTGATCCACTCATTTATTGTTGAGCACTTAGGTTGCTTCCAACACTTGGCTATTGTAAATTGTGCTGCTATGAACATTGGGATGCATAGTTTTTTTGGAACTGGTGTTTCAGGGTTCTTAGGGTATAATCCTAGCAGTGGAATTGCTGGGTCAAAAGGCAGATCCATTTTTAGTTTTTTGAGTAAATTCCAAACTGCTTTCCACAGTGGCTACACCAGTCTGCATTCCCACCATCAGTGTACTAGTGTTCCCTTTTCTCCACATCCTCGCCAGCACTTGTTGTTTGTTGATTTGGTTGTGATGACCATTGTAGATGGTGTGAAGTGGCATCTCATTGCGGTTTTAGTTTGCATCTCTCTGATGGCTAGTGATGCTGAGCATCCTTTCATATGTCTCTGGGCCCTGTGTATGTCCTCCTTGGAGAGTGTCTGTTCAGGTGCTTTGCCCATTTTTTACTTGGATTGTTTGTCTTCCTGGAGTGGAGTTGTGTGAGTTCATTAAATATTTTGGAGCTCAAACCCTTGTCCAAGGTATCATTGGCAAAGATATTTTCTCCTACAGTTGGTCCCTTTTTCATTTTGCCGATGTTTTCTTTCGCTGTGCAGAAGCTTCTTATTTTGAGAAAGTCCCATTTGTTTATTCTTTCCTTTATGCCCCTTGCTCTAAGGAACATATTGGTGAAAATATTGCTGTGTGGAATATCTGAGAATTTGCTGCCTATGTTCCCCTCTATGATTATTATGGTGTTGTGACTTATATTTAAGTCCTTTATCCATCTTGAGTTTATTTTTGTGTATGGTGTAAGTTGATGGTTGAGTTTTGTTTTGTTTTTTTTTCACATGTAGCTATCTAGATCTCCCAACACCATTTGTTGAAGGGGCTATTTTTACTCCATTTTGTGCTTCTGCCCCCTTTCTCAAATATTAATTGACCATAGAGACATGGATTTATTTCTGGGTTCTCTATTCTGTTCCATCGATCTATGTGTCTGTTCTTATGCCAGTACCAGACTGTTTTGATTGCAGTGGCCTTATAATATAGTTTGATGTTAGCTATTGTGATCCCTCCTACTTTGTTCTTCTTTCTCAAAATTTCTGAAGCTATTCGAGGTTGTCTATGATTCCATGTAAATTTTTGAAATGTTTGTTCTTTACCTGTGAAATATGTCATTGGTATTTTTATAGGGATTTTGTTGAATCTATAAATTGCTTTGAGTAGTATGGACATTTTGATGATGTTAATTCTTCCAATCCATGAACACGGTATATGTTTCCACTTATTTCTGTCTTCCTTAATTTCTTTCTTCAGTGTTGTGTTCTTTTCTGAGTACAGGTCTTCTACCTCCTTAGGTTTATTCCTAGGTACTTTATTTTTCTTGTTGCTATAGGAAATGGGATTTTTTTCCTGATTTCTGATACTGATATTTCATAGTTGCTGTAGAAAAATGCCTTTGATTTTTGAATATTGACTCTGTATCTTGCTGTACATTTTTTTAAAGAAACAAAATCCTTGGTAAGATAACTTTATATGTTTGTCAAAACACAGTTTGCTAACAAAGGGAACATAATGCCTTGTTACCTGACTTACGCTAAATTATGCTTCATCAAAGAGAAACTGTTTGCTTTATGGAACTTACCTGAGTGAGAAATTGTCCTTGTGAGTTTTAAGAAGTGTGATTTCATTGTCATTTTAGGTGTTATTTATTGAAATGAACCTGACTTTCTTGAAATGAAGACTTTTTCCCCTCAGCTGAGTAATGGAATGGGAAAAGGATGCTTGAAATTAAGCAGTCATAAGCAATTTATTATTGAGAAATAAAAATAAAGTCTTTAACTTCAATTCATTCTTCCACCCAAACACGTAACCCATGCAAATTCAAACTTCCTTGCAATTCAAGTAAGTTCTACAATGGAGGAATAAGCCTCTTAACAAGATTGAATTTGTTATTGTGCATGTTACAAGCTGAACAAACAGAGATTGGGGAATGCTCTGTTCATTCATGTGGCTCTTTTAAAAAACAAATACCAGTTTAATATAAATGGAAATGAGGGCAACCTTAACGTGAACAAAAATCTTGATCCATTGTAACCTAATAATGAAAGCCATATTTTTTGAGGTTGGATAAATGGATAACGTCATACATTTTAGAATCTGAATCATCACTGTTTTGTTAAGATTTTCTTCTTTCACAAATTTTGCTTTGCATGCTGGGATAACGATAAACGCTTGGCATACAAAGTCTTGAATGTTGATATGCACAACTAAATTAGAACAATTAGAAATAATGATACAAAAAAAGGTATAAAGTTTACAAAACAAAACCCAAAGGCCAACTTTGTAAAATTCTGCTTTTATAATTGTTATATTATCAAAACACCATAGCTAATGGTTGTACTCAAACATTTGCCCTGCTTCAAAGGTGTGATCATACCAGCATTATTATAGATGTTTTATTTTGTGAAAATGCAGAACTGAAATACTTTCCTGAATTTGGGAAATGAGAATTTCTGAGGAGTACAGGGACATGGTTTGTTTCTAACTCCAAAGGAAAGATTTGTTATAATTCTGTCTTATTAATAGCTTTTTAAAATATATAATAAAAAGTAATTAACTTCTCTGTCTTATAAAGTGTAAAACATTAATTCTTAAAAAGATTGTATTATCTTCTTATAATCCATAAATAACTTTGATTAAGATGTTATTTAAAATATAAATGTCCCTCTACTTTCTGATTCGACTGTTTAAGTAGTCTCTGGAAATTAAGTAGTCTATGGGGTTAGAACACAGAATTAATAAAAAATGTAAGTGGTATGAATTTGCCAAATGAGTTTGTTCATCTGTAAATGTGGCCAATACACTGACCTCACTGGATTATTTTGAAGATTAGATGAGATAATATATGTAAAATACCCAGCATAGTGCTTGTGAAGCCAGAGTGAGTATTTGAGAAATCATAGCTCTTCTTGTTACTATTATTTTGCTAAAAGGGCGAGCAAATTTCTTCCTAATTATCCTCTTTCCTAGACTTCCAATCAATAAATAAATCTACATTCTATTTCAAAATATACCATAATTCTTAGTTTTCAAAACTAGAAATAAATTTGAAACTCAAAATTATACTTGGTTTTATATAGTACATGAAAGGGTTTTCTCCCTTTATCATTTTTTCCTCATTGTTTAGTTTTTGTAGCACATTATGCATGTTACTATATGAGTACACTAGAGAAAACTTTAACTATTTGGGTAAGCCATATTAATTAATGTAGGATTTATTGTTCTAAATTAGTATAGTAATTTATGAAATTACATTTCTTGAAAGAACTATGTAACTAATGCTGAAGGAATAGCTTTCCCTATGAGAACATATGGACTGATATGAGCTAGAAAAGCTAACTTTCATTGCTCAAAGAGTTTTAATAGGCTACACACTAAAATGCTTATCAAATACTGAATTTTGTACCATATCTTTAAGTTTAAGAAAAATTATATTCTTATTTGTATGTATTATTTTATTTATTTTACCTTGTATCTTTCTTCAAGGCTTTGAAATTATGTGAAGATACTTATAAATAATTTGACCAGTACTTTTCCCCTTGGATTCAAAGAGAAATATCCACAAAAGTGGCCCATGCAGAAATTATTTTCTCAATATAATTTGTCTGAGAAAAAAAACTTTGGTAAATTCACTGTCCGCTCTAGTGTTCACAAATTCATTGTAATTTTGCCATTGATTGGTTTATATAAAATATAAAATATTGAGTTTGTAAAATTGAGCTCATAAAAATTTATGAATTGTCTCTTCCTTTAGAATATTAAACTCAAAGTAATGTTTGGTTAATCACAATGCATTTTTAAATATATTAATGAACATGCTAAAACCATCAATAATCTAATAGTTATGATGGTTGTTTTCTTCAAAAGACATGTTTATGTATAATTGAGAGAAAATTCAATTTTGAAAGTTTACTGTACTTGAAATAATTTTTATTATGCTTAAAAAAGATTTTTCCAACTTTTATAATTCAGAGACAGGCAGCAGCTCCTAAAGTTTAAAGTTCATGTATCACCCTTTTTTTCTTCTTCTTCACTCCTAAACTCCTTTAC